>JAPYZS010000529.1:0-135222 GCA_030522925.1 Trissolcus japonicus
TCGAATGTAAACAAACCGGTCTGTCAAAAAATAAACGAGGAGACATGAATTGGATACGGATCCAACTTCAGGGTGTCATCAACTTTTTAAAAGGGGGATTTTTGTTCATGAGCCATAAATTGAAAAAATTTTGTTAATGATTGATTTTCTCTAAATGGCGGTAAAAGATACGTTGAATTAAAGGGTGTGTTTGCATGCTAATTGGCAATATCGTTTTATTATAGCTATAAAGTTGGTAAATTTATCGTAAACGTGGGAATTGATTTCCATGATGGGCGTTTTGTTTCCCTTTTCCTGGAACTTGTACGGTATTTTGTATGCATGAAGTCGCGTTCGCAAAAGTTGCCGTTTCTTTTGGAAACATTGGTGCTCGGAATACTTTTCAATTTTATCGTGACCTAAAATTATGGCTCGAAATTAACGCAAGAGAGCAGTTTCGCCAGGGATGAATTATAGCAGAAGCGTGAATTATTATCAAGTTATGTAATTAAAATTACACTTCAAAAAATCTAATCTGAAATCCAGATGGCTTTTGTCCCACAATTTAAGAACATTTGAACATCTTATGTTACGAGTCTGAAGTAATAAACTAAGTTAAAAAATGTATGATCTTTCATGACTGTTAATGATGACATATAGACACAACCATATAATGTTGAGAAAAATATCAGAGCGATTCAACGATTAAATGAGCACATTCGATTGTGATGGTGCAGGTAAAATCAATATAAAATAAATTTGTAGTATACAACTTGTTTAAAATGTAGCATTTTTAATTGATTCAACTTTGTATGCTGTCAAAATACTGTTTATTTGAAAGAAACAACTGAAATTCAGTCAAAGTAATTGCTTTTTATAAGGATAGACAAAATTTCAGAAAAACCTCGGTTTCAGGTACAAAGTTTCTTATATTCAAAAAACTGTCAGTAAAAAATTTTTTGCAATGTAATATAAAATTATTTTAGGTTAAGCTCGAAACATTCGCAGAGAGGGAATGCAAAAATGTCGAGTCGGCTGTGCGATTAAATTTGTAAGTCAATTTCTCAGCACGGAAGCTTGTCGATGATGTGGCGGAATTTCACGACTGAGTGGAAATAAAAATAGCCAGTCGTAAGAACAGAGTGGTTCGTCTAGCTCGGGTGTAAAACATGATGCAAGAAGACGAGGTGCATTCTGGGACGGAAGGCAAGAAGTGGACGTGAGACCTGAAACCGGAAACGAGATCCCAAGACAGATGGTGCTGCGTAATAGAATGATGCAGCCGTTGTGGCGAAGAGCACTCCTTCAACGACGTCACCGATGTTACTATTACGGTTCCGCGGCGTTTCTACGCCCGGACAAACGACCTTCGATTTTTTTTCTCAATCTCCAAGTCGATTACAACTTTTCTACGTTCAAGAATTAACTGCCGACGGACGAAATGGGTTTCTACTTGCGAGAAATTTCATCTTTCCGGATTCTTACCAAAATTTGGAACCATTGCTTCGAGTTGAACAAGTTTTCTGTTTGATTTTCCAATCCTCAACAAACAGCTTGAAAACAATCTAAAAATGATTATTTTCGGCGGTTTTCCCTGGTTGAAAAAAATTTTATTAAAATGTATAAAAATTGAAGACCAAATGTTAAAAAAAAGAATCAAAAAGATTAATTTTGAGATTAAACAATTTTATTTTTGCTAGGAGTGATTAAAAATAGTTGTACACAATTGTTGAATGGACATATTTTGTTTGGTCTATTTCGTTGAATGTACCGAGGTTGATTATTTTGCTTTATCATCAAACAAGTAGTGATAACATTGCAAATCGACGAGTCCAGTCAGACCAGCAGAGTGATTTTTCAAAGAGCGCGCTGATCAGAGGCACGTAGGAAAAACCAGCGCCGAATTGTTCCGGATATAAACAGCAAATAAACGACGGACACAACGAACGACATGGTTAAGTGACTCGGCCTAGAATTAATGGGCTTGCCATGAAATAACGCTAGGGCTCAAGCCGATGCAAATTTCACGTTCCCCCGGGATAATAAAAGCGCAACGGTTTAGGCATCAATTTATGACCTTCGTAATATTGCATTATATATTTTGTCATTTCCTCCCATATACTTCTGGTATTGTCATATTTGCATTACGATTGTCTTCGACGTACGTCAATAAACAATAAACAAGAAAAATAAAAATGAAAATAAAATTGTTTTCATGAAAAAATACATTTTGAAATATTTTATCCTCCTCTCCAAACTTTTTCTCAAAGTCTTAGACTAATGATTCAAAAAAGTGAAAATAAAATGCTTCATAATGAAAATGAAAACCACAAAAAATATTATGAAAATATTGTTAACAAAGAGCATTATCTTTTAAAGTAAAACATCACATTCCGCAGCGTAGTAGAAATCCCTTTGCAAATCCTTTTGCAAACAAAAAAAAAAGAAAAAAAAATAGAAAAAGAGTTATAGAGTTTGAACTTGTCTGGATTTGAAAAATGATGGGTCGTGGAGTCTAAACAACGCGTTATTTCACTTCGGTTACGAATAAAACATGTTATTTGGCAAAGCCTAAAAGGTGTTTCGAACTTTAGGGCTCACGTGCGCATAATACTTCTTCAAACAGTGCATGGTAAAAATAGAAATCATGCAAATTACATTCAGCAGCAGCTGGGCCCCGTCGCACCGAGCCAAAGAGGTCGCAGTTTCATAAAGTCCATGTCGTCGAATATTCCGCGTTTCTGGCATATGCTATCATCGCGCTTCGGGTGTGGGCAGCCGCACACTTGGATGCATAATGCAGCTCCACGCGTCTGCCATCCACCTTTTTCCTGCGCCAACGAGTTACTCCACTCGGCGTGTGTGTCTCGTGCGAAAATTGGTCCGTTAAAAAGTTTGACTCCGCGGCTATTACATTTGTTCGCAATTCGAATTACCCTCAAATGAAATTAAAAGTTGTATGGTGTGACCTGGGGACGTAATTTCCCGAATTCATCAAACGAGCACCGCTTATCACATTTTTTTTCTCTTCCTCACGACCACGGGGCAATGGAATTAAAAGTGTTAGTAACTTCTTTGATATGATATTCAGCAACTCGGTGGGCACTGCAAAAAATGCGATCCGCCTGAACTGAAAACCGTTTTTCTCCCATTGAAGATTTTGTATCAAAGTGTCGCAAAAGTTGGAAACGAAATTATATAATGCCAGTAACTTTTACGAACTTTTGTCTGAGTCCCGCGGAGAATTTGCAGTTATACGCATTAAGAAAAGAATGGGAAAGGAGGGGGAGAGGGAGGGTTAAAAATTTGACAGTGAAATATTTTCAATTCAAGATTGGCTGTTCATCGTTATTTGCAATCATGATTTCATGGAAGTTTTTCACGTTCAATGCACCAGTATACTTATTTGTGTTTTTTTTCTCATTCTTACGGTCATGCTCACTCGTCTCAGTTGAAAAGATTCTATACTCGATTTGATCGACGAGACAGCGACCTAGATCTCAAGTAGCTCCTTGAGAATTCATCCGATGATTTATACACGGCTGCCTGTAGTACCGAACACAATTCGATTGAAAATCAAACAAATTTACAACTGTTCTTAAGTGTCTATTTAGTAGTATAATTTTTCTTCTTTTCGTTCAACGATAGTTTTTATTATTTAATTAAAAAAGAAAACAATATCATTACTCTTCAATATTCCTAAACAATGATTTTTGTTTATTATTTATATTATTTGAAAACGTTGGAAAATAAGGATATAATACCAATGAAGATTTTATTTTGCAGAATTAAAATTTTTTGAAGAATTATTTTGTTTGTACACGTTGAAAATGTTAATCCAGATTTATGGGCTGAGCACGATAGAATGGATGAAACGAGATCTGAGAAAAAGAAGGAAAATCACGAACAAGTAACATGAGATTGGAAAAATAAGCAAGGAGCAAAAGTTTCTGCACATCTCGCGGGTGCGCAAAACTGAAAGTAAGGAACAATACGTCTGTTCCCATGACACACAAGCGATATTTGTGAAGTAGATATTGAAAACCAACCGGATCATGTATCTTGTGCTATTTTGCCTGTCTCGTAAACCCGTATTTAATTAGGATTATTTGTAGTTGTGAAACCAGCTTGGATATGTCCGCGAAATTTTCATTTCAACTGTCATTTCCAGTTACGATATATAACGACAGGCAAACATTTATAACCAGTTTGAAAACATCAAATACTCCCTACTGAAAACTCGAGATCATTGTTAAAAATTTCGTTCATCAAAATTGTTTAAACTTTACTGTATTTGTCAGGAGCTGTATTAATTAGTTCAATTTTTTTCATCACACTTGGAGCATACTTTTTTTTCGAGATATTACGTTTGTAAAGCTCTCGAAATGTTGAACGAGAGCTAACATAAATCGAATCTCCAATCATTTTTCGTCCAATTGAAATTTGTTATTAAACAATCGGCTCTTCAATTGCGTGCAATTAATGGTAGAAATATGCTATTGATTGAAAAAAAATACATAAAAACACACAACCGTCAAATTTCAAAATTCAACATAATCTACGAGATTCACTGGTGTTTTGCAGGGCAAAAATTTATGTGCGATGGTTATAACGGTCTCGAATGTTTTATCGACGTTTTGCGCATCGCCCGCAACGATCCAAAAACGTCTTAGCTCCCGGGCTAATCAAATCGATAAATACCAAAAGTTTCGCGGAATCGGATTACATGGTGAAAAGGATAGCGCGATAACGCGAATAAGTTTTAAGACGACCGGCGGGTATAGCGGGTACAGCCCGGCTCTGTGCTGCCGAAAAAAACAAGTAAAACTTCATCTCCATCGATTGGATCTCACCGAATGGAAAACGTGTGTCGGTTGGTCGGTGAAAAACAAAATCCAAATGGAACTTTTGAACCAGCTGAATAATCGTGGTTACTAGACAAATCAAAAAAATGATGTATGCAAATTTCATATGAATTGTCTTATTGAGATATGGTTGGGATATTGTTTTATTGAGATATTAAGAAACAGTAAAGCAGTAATCCGTGAATGAAAGTTCGATCCGAACTGTTATCAGGTATAAGGTATAATAGCCGGTTTGAAAGCATATAAAAAAAGTTGACGTCTCGTATCGACATATTATATCACTTGGTTCAGAGTAAAGTTAATGGCTCATAACAAAACGTATTCGAATTCAATAAATCGTGATTTCATTTCGACAGGAAATGTAAAACAAACACTTTTTTACGAGCGAACGATTTGTTTTGCGATTTCCAAACTTCTTAATATTCTGAGATAATATTAACATTTTCGCTACAGGGGCAGTTCGGTTAATTGCTCTGTAAATTCGAATAACTGAAGCTTATTCAAAAAAAGTGAAAAATTTCACTTTTTTTGAGTTAAAATTACAATGGAATTTTCACTTCTTGCAATTGGTGGAAGGCTCTGGAATTATTCGAATTAAGAAAGTGCGACTTGTGGGGTAATATGACACTACCGAAATTGGGTTCACAGATTCATTAAAAATAATATATTTTTTTTCTTTTTTTAATTCTATCTTTAATCATAATTTCACAGTTACCCCTCCCCCCTCCCCAATTTGTCATAATTATCCCAACTGATAATATATAAAATGGCATTGAAATATTTGAACGTATCATATCGCGAAATTCGAATTTTCACTTCAAGTATAATTTATTGTACAAGATGATTTATATTCCGATTTGACTCGATTCATATAAATTGCGATCCAAGCATTAAACCGTTGAATTTGAAATCACACATTCGAGAGTAAGACTTGATTGAAGAAAATACGTGTTCGGATTAAGGAGCCGTCGTGAACTTTGACTCGTTAGATGTCTGATAACACATTACTTTGATGTAATTCAAAGTTAATACCATGACCGTCATGGCAAGTTTCAAAGCTGTTCAGTTGGAAGTAAAATAGAATGTCCTTCCTCATCAAGTATTGAGTGTACCGAGTATAGTTTTCAGGTGTAATTATTGGACGTCCATTTTCTCCATGAAATATAGCGCGTAATGTTGCTTGGTTCGGAGATTGTGATGAGAGTTATGAGTCGATTAGAATCGAATCATATTCAACGCTGGTACCAATTATCTCATGGCCAGATCAAACTCTCACGGTTATCTCTCAGTCTTGGTTAATGGACAGGAACATAATTGTGATTACAAAAAATAGCAGTTGCAATTATAAAAAAAAAAAAAAAAAAAAAAATTCCGCGATGAAATCAAGAAGAGATGTTTATTTTTTTTTTAAATTAATTGATTAATTAAATACGAATATGTGCAAGGGGAACATAAATGTAAGGTGAGCTTTGGGGTGGACCCCGTTTGCACCATAAAGTTTTTAAGCAATCAAAATGATTTTCTAATCCACAGCTACAAAATTAATAGTCACAGTGGAAACTAGATTAAGTGTCAATATTTGTTCTTTGTTCAATGACTCGGCAAAACTCATAAACGAGTTTCTCGCTAACAATTTTAACAATTTGAATAGCCGAGCGTCAATGAGTAGCTGTTTCCCTCTAATGCATAATAGATGAAGAACTCTATACACGCGTGAACATCTGTGTGTGCATCGCAAGGTGCTTTTCACAGTAGATCCGGGGTGACAAATTAGTCTTGCGGTATTCAACATAGCTACAAATGCCTTTGTCAAGCCGCAGATATGTACCGTCGCACTCGAGTATAATTATGTTAACTTACTGCGCTGATGTTATATTACCTGAATTCAATGCTACAGCACTAATATCTACGTTTTCTTACTCGAACATTTTGAAGTCTTGATTTTATTCAAAGTTTTTCTTTTTTCGACTGTGCGAATGTGTAAACGTCATGATTCGTTGCATGTAACTCACCTAGAACAGAAAAAAAGGACAAAATTAGGTTGAGGATGACTTTTTTCTATCGCCGCAGGGTTGAATTTACTTTTTTTTTTTTTTCAAAGTACGATTTCTCGCTTTTACGACAAGTTTTGAGTAACGTGAAAGTTTTTTCATTATTTTTCAGGATGAATAGTTTGTGATAGCTAAAACAATGGTTTATAGTCCACTTCCGCGCCAGACAAACTTGAAAGATTGCCGTAACGTCCCACTAGGAAGCTGCTCGCCCAGTCGGCATGCTCAAGCTTTCTTTATCTGGATCAGATTTGATGGGACGTGAATAACGAATGAATATCTAATGACACTTTACGACCCAATATGCGAGCGAAAATATGACGCATCAATCTCAATGTGCTGTTCCTCTACCCACATGGGCGTGTCATTTCTCTTCGCACAGGTGTACCGCGAGTAAACACGTAGAGCTGATTTACACTTGCAGGCCACAGCGATACATCGTACAATCCTACGAATTCAATCTCCGTAGTCTCAACTTTTGTAATATTTTTATTCCCTGACTGGATTTGATAAATGAATAATGAAAAAAAAATAAATAAATAAATAAAAAACAAAAATTCATCGACGAAGCGACATTCTTTTAAATGAAGCTGGTGGCAGAACGATATCACAGAACTTTGCATTAAACAGTTTCATATTCAGTCCCTCGTTAAAACGGGTGAAATTTCTTTTTCCATGTCTTCAATACACATTCCCTAACGTGATTCCTGATAAAATAACATTTACTTTGCTATCAACTTTGACGTAAATATTGGTTGTGATTTTCATGTCTGTTTATATCAGAATTTAAAGTCGCGCGTCTATTTATTTTGGACGTGTCGGAAATGTTGAATGAAGAGATATTTTTCGATTGGGCAAAGAAATTTTGTGTTATGAAAACATTCTCACAGCCGAAATCCAATGTATAATTGCATAATGGAATTGCTTTTCCGTCGCTCGGAGTAACGCAATTTTATGAAAACATTTCATCCTTCATATAAGAGATGTCATGAAAAAAATATCGACGGACTGTCAAAATATTTGGCTTTCATTGTCTTTGCGGAGTAACGATGTGCGAAAAGTCCATAACGGTGAAGTAACGTCCAACAAAAATATAAGCTCCTAAAATGTTTTCAAATAAAGTTTAACGGCCTCTACGGTCGGAGTGTAAGTAATGTTTAATGTCAACAGAGGTACCTAAAACGTTCTGTTCACTTTTTGCAATAACGCTCATCCACTTTATTTCCAGCTTTTTTCGAGCATCAACGATTCTCGAGTCAATCAGCAATTTCAATTTTTTTGTAGTTTAATTTTGAAATCAATCGCTAGTCTGTGAAATCACGACACATACAGTGTAGCTGTGGCAAAAATTACATTCGGTAAAAAAAAAGGTGGACAAAGTGCGAATAAAAAAAGAAACGCCACAATGACGTTGTTCATTTAGTTGCGTAACTGCAGAATTATTTCGATGAATCGACAAAACTATTTTCCGTTCGAAAATTTACGAGTTGACACATATATGTGAGTAAATCATTTTTATGGCTCCGACGTTTTCGAACGAATCGATGCAGCGCTCGAGATTTCGGTATTGTTGAATTACCGTTTATAGATATAGACGTCGAAGTCTGTTTGTTTCGCGAATTCCAGTTCCGCGTTATCAAACCTACAAATTATGATCTCTATTTTGACCATGTCTGACTGATTCCAAACCAATTTTTGCTAGTCACCGCCTTTCGAATTTTATTTTTAAAAACAACCGAGATTATCAAAGTATGCAAATTCCAAAAACCATGCAAAGGACGCTACAAACACAATTCGATTTTTTTTTTCATTATTTTTCGTGTAGATAAACCAACCGTATAAATCTTTGGTGTAGTTTTTAGAGATGAAAATATACGTAGAAGTATATTTCATCACGAGTCGTACGCACGATCGAGTTATACCAGAGAGGTATTATTTTTTTTATTTTATAGTCTCAGTTGTAATGAAACTAAAGGTTAGTTTTATCTGATTTTAATGTCGATCAACGCTTGTTACAACTATTGTAATAAAAAACCTTCAAACAGATAAGCGTAAATTTTTTGTTGATTCGAATGTGAAAAATAAGTGACACGTTTCTTCATTTGGTACACATAAAGAACGTGAGTTTCATTTCTTGTGGCTCGGCGTAAAGAATGGTTAAACGTTTCGTAAAAAATTGTTACAGTTGTTTTGCAAACATGGTATGTTTGAATTATATGAATTAGAAATTTTTACGATATAATGATCATGCCTGATCATGTAAAATCAGACATGAATCAGATAAAATTTCATAAAATTTGACATATATTGACCGAACCAGGACTATTTCCAGGTCTGATCAGACCTGAACTTTTTTTCCCGGGATGTATATTGAAAATTTCATTTATTATTTTTATGTAAGCACTTGTTTCTTTCCTCAGAAAATGAATTCGCTCGATAACTTCAATTACTCCTATAACAACGATGTAATTAGAATGGACTGTGCAGGCGCAAAACAGTACAAAATTTATTTTTCTCTGAGCGATTTCTATATTCTATTTTTATTAATCTAACGTATTCAAATAAAACAGCTTAGCTGCATATAGCAAAAAATAGAAATATTTGGATACTCCGAAAGCAACACATTAACCGACAAAGAGAAACTGAAATACAATTTTGTAGCTTTGCGAAAGGCTCTTGAAATTCGAATAAACATTCGTGTTATACAGTTTGATAAGCGAAATAATTTAATCCGAAATAAATGTCGGAATGTTTCATATTTTATACTTTTATGTATATCATTGGAGAGAACCCTTGAGGCATGTTACGTTTGAGCTGAAATAATACGTATATTCATTTTTTGTATTTACGTATACAGTCAGTAATAATGAAAAAATCTATTTATCGTTACTGCAAATTGCTTTTTCTTTAATAACTCTATTCTGTTACTTTTTTCAAAATTCTGCATTTGTCGACGAATCTTCCGTAAGCTGGGTCATTTTTTGCAACTGATCCAGTTAAAAAAATCTCACAAATCAAACCATGAAAGAAACCACCAGAAAACCATTATTTTTGTGAATCGTGATATTTTTTGTAGGTGTTAAAATTATTTTTTTTTTAATCATAATTTTTCTTTTCCTACCAAATATACTACAAGAGCTACTATGCAAACACAATGGATTGTTCTTGGAATAATGTATATTATTTTAATTTGTCCGTAGAAATAAAAAAATACATATATAGTCAACAATGTAGAAGATGATTGCGCGCTCGGGCTGTGTGTTCTGTAATCGTATTTTTTCACACGACGTTGAACGAAACACGTGAACGCACCCTACAATGGAACACAAAAGTATAAAAGACATGAAATGCGAGAGACAAATACTTGCCGGTTTTACATTACACGGCCTTTATGCGAACAAAATTGGTTGCTAACGCGTAGCGCGATACTCGACCCCAACGGATGCTGTTGGAACTTGCTTATTGGCAATGTAATGCTTAAGTGTTATGATTGAACATATGAACGACCGAAATCCCTGAACCAATTTTGCTATTTGAATTATTTATTCCAAATTTTCCAAAGCAGAAACAAAGATATTACAGAAACAATTAGCCAAATTTAGAAGGAGATATTGATTGTAATTTTGTATTCAATTTTGTATTCAATTTTTCTTTTTGGAATGTTTTTGGAATTTTTAGAATAAAAATGTGATAAAATGTCATGTTTTGTTTCTTTATAATGAAAATTTATAGTTTTATGGATATATTTTGTTGCCTTTTTTTCTGGTTGCAGAATGAAAAACACAATAGTACATTGTATAACTAGACAAGAAAACCTGAAAAGTATACTTTTCAGGACAATAGATAAAATATCAAAAAATTCTAAAACCTATTGACATTCAAATTGGCAATTTTTCCAGGTCTTAACAGAAAAAATAAAATGTATTACTCGACAGGAAAACGAGTCACATCTGGCGGATAGGTGACAAACCTCGCCTTCGGCTCGTATCGTCATCTTCCTACCTGCTGAAAATGACTCGTTTTGCTGTCTACTGATACAATGTACTATTACTTTTTTTGAAAAAGCATTTGAAGAATGTATTGAAATACTTGGGGACTTTTTGTGACCAGGGTAGCAACCCTGGTCACAATCGCCTCTATTTTTTATAGGATTCAAGGAGCGGTTGTTATTGTCTTGGCGTGGACGAACAAAAAAAAAAGACCATCGATTGTCAGTCTCAAAATGTCGCTGGTTTGTTTCACGACAGAAAGTTGTGCGTCAGGTTATCTGCGACACGAATAATTTCCCCGTTAGTGGAAAGTAGAAGCACTTTGCTCTTCACAAAAGTTTCGAGGAAATTGTAGACAGTGGCGCTGTTGCTGATGGTTAATTCGATTTATCAAGTTGGCTAATGCAGAGGTATGTATGTAATGGACGTATATGCTTTAATGCCAGTCAAAGTACATATATAATGGCTGTTTCCCTGAATAAGTTAGCAAAATTAACCGAATTCGGTTCAAAATGTGCTAACTCAATTTCACGCTGAATTCTGGTATTTTTACTTTTTTTTTCTTTTTTTGATTGCCCGATAATAAAATTTCTAATTTCCAACAGGTCAGACGAGAGTAGAATTGCTCCGAAGCGATCACCGTAAACTGATCGTGTACACATGAAATTTAATTCCGACCCGAGTCAAACTCATCCTATGCGAGCAAAAGAATAATCGGCTTTAATTTCGAAGTTCTTTTCTGTCTGACAAAAAATCGCTCCGACTTAAAGAAGCGTCAGA
Organism: Trissolcus japonicus; assembly: GCA_030522925.1. Lineage (NCBI taxonomy): Eukaryota > Metazoa > Arthropoda > Insecta > Hymenoptera > Scelionidae > Trissolcus > Trissolcus japonicus. Next base: position 11,665 of record JAPYZS010000529.1, read on the forward strand.
CATTGGGTGTCGCAACTCCGGGATCGCACCCTTGTTATTGGATGACAATGCTTTCTAGTTTGTCGGGAGATTTATCTCTTAAAATTAACTCGCTCCAAAGTTGTTTGATTTCGTCGGGTAGTAAATTTTGCAATCATGTCAAACGAAACGAAACTGCATATAGAGAAAAGAGGATGACTTCTAGTTACTTTTATAAGAAAAGAAAAAAAAACAACTTCTGTTGTACAATGTTGTATAATGTTGATCACCCGAACGAACAATCGTTAAAATCAGTTGCAAACGAGTTTCGCTTTATTTTCCTCGGCTATGTTGTCAATCGCTGAGACTCACACGAGCGTCATGCAGGCTTTAATAGGCGCAAGTAGTTTGGCTTATCACTTACGATTCAGTGCACTTGGCACTTTTCGACGGCTGATGGTACTTTAAACGAGAGTCGTTTTATTGGCTCACGCGAAAAGTCATTCGAAAAATGAGCAAATTAAATTAATCGTCAACGACGACACTTCGATCGATCAACCTTAAGGGTGATAAATTTCGTCGTACGCGGAAGGACTTTCAATGAAGTTTCACCAAAAGCAAACAAACAAAAGGAATTTTTTTGAAACGCAACTTAATCTTTTTAATATTACCTTTGTCGTATTTATCAACGAATATGCCAACATTTCGGCTATGTTGGAAACAAACTTTTCAGCGCGACGATTCACTTTTAAATTTATAGGTCAGTTTAGAAAAATGTACAGAAAGAACGTTCCCGTACATAAGAACATGCCGGGTTTCTTGTCGGTTCCGCATGTCGTGAGCGCCAGAAGCGTGGTAAAATATACACCACTCAAGGGGCACTACTGCCGGATTGGCGTGGCAAAAAAAAGAGATGAAACGAAAGCTTACACAGAGATCGAAAAACCATGGCAAATCCAGAGAGATTTTCATGTCTCGTTAGCTGGAGAAGTGGGTTAATTATTTAAAATATGCACGTAATACCAAACTCACTGTGATCCAGCACGATATTCTGCTGTATAGAAAAGTTCGAGTTCCTCTTTCACAACTGAAGTTTTAAATCGAGCATTTGATTGGGATTTTCGATTCTGTCTGTATTGATACACTGCAAAAAATTTCTCTAGACAGACGTCTGTGAAATCAAGTTATTTCAATTCCATACTCAGAGTTTTTTTATTTTCAGAAAAAAATACCGAAGATAAAACATTTAATGGCCAGAATTCTATAATTGACGAGTACCATTTTTTAAGTTTCTAAAAATCTGAACATCAATTTATTTTAAGTAGGAAAACAAAAGGATGAAAAACATCTCAGTTTCCGACTGAATGTTTTGTCTGACAAATACCGTATGGTACTTCTCGATTAGAGAACTATCTGGAATTCCTGACAAGGAGGATCCTCTCTTTTTTTAGACATCAATGTTAATTATATATGAGGGATGAGTTGCAAATAGTTGGCAGTGCCTGTCAATTGAACTGAAAGCGTTCTTACTGGTTCAGTGCTTCGTCTGAATGTAGATCGACGTTACCACGATGAATCGACGGCTTTTAGTAGTCGAATTCGCCGTCTCACTTGTTCGTTCAATACGGACAAATTGATACAGCACAATATTGTAAACTACTATTCCAATTTAATCTCGTCATCATTCAATCTAATCAAATAATGCATCTGATGAAGACTGTATGCCACTTCCGAACCCACACGTTGCCCGTAACATTATTTTGTGCCCTGAATATGAAATGGATTTTTGCACTCAAACGCAGAGACTTCATCCAAATTGCCTTCGACTTAGACACGTAATCGCGTTTTTATCGTTCCATAAAAAAAATTGATCACACGAGAAGCGTTTAATCGTGATTACATACCGCATGTATATATGTATATAAATGTGTGTGTATATATATATGTTCGTCCAAGAATTTCATTTAATGGCGTTGAATGCTTCATTTGATTCTGATGCTCGGTCTTTTTCAAGCCATTTCTTTTTCACACCACAGAGTCACAGAATCTGTGAAAGAAAAAAAATCTCTCAAGATGTTCCGCACCATATTGTTTTGAATCACCATCGTAAAACAATGTAATAAAAAAAATTCAGTGGTAGATATTCCAATAAACTTTATTGCTGTCAGATGAAATTGTTCTTATTATTCAGCGCAGCTTGAAATTAGGAATTGTATTATGAAAATAATTTTTTTTTGAAACAAAAATTTTTGTTCACTCGCAAACTGGATCTATCTGTGCACGCGGTATCATGTTTGTTGTCTTCCGATTTGAATTTTTCTCGTCAGCTTCATTATAGTTTCAACGTTTTTGATGTCGTGTAAGTAATATATAATAATGAGAGGCATTTCATCAAAACGTAAAGAAGAGAAAGGAGGAAATAAATAAAAGTTGATTTGCTCGTTTGCGACATCATTATCTGGCGTATGATAGACCCTTAGATACGTCGGCGGTGCATATTTCAACAGATTCGCTGGGGCTCTTCATGACAGCCTGAGCAATGTATACTTGAGAGGCCGTGAATCGCGTTCCTCTCGTACAGTCTGGCCTAGGCAATAATGAAGACATTGCAGTGCAATAACGCCCCGGCATGCAAATTCGCTCATACATTTTTCTGCGACGTTTGACCCATTCAAAAAGTTATCCAAAAAATTTTTCATTGTTGAGCCATTTATACGAGTTGGCCAACGTTCACGTGGAGTTTATATTGTCCTCGGAAATTGCAATTATCAAATTTTAATACCAAATACAAACTTTGTAATGGATTTTTTTTTCTGACAGAAAGTTATTAGCTCGCGTGGCAAAGTTCACGACGCAAAGTACTCTTCATGTAGAGGCGAGGTTACGCTGCCAGACTATAACGAAACTTTATATTCACAAAATTGAATTACCCGTATGCTCATCATGTTATCGAGATGAGAATAAACAAAGTAAACGCCTGAGTTTATTTTCTTATTTGAGGGCCGCCAAAATGAAGTTACTCTAATTTTATGGGTACAGCAGAGGTCGTACCGGTCTGAATAATGGGGATAAGAAAAAAAATTGTTGGTAACTTGTGTTGGCTTGTTTAATAAGCCAGTCCAACGCACGTTTAATACGGTTTATTTCCCAGATTAAAAGTTGTACATAAAATAGTTGTTGAACAGAGTAATTTTGTGAGTTGAACTATTTTATTATCAAGAACTGTTGACGTATCACCGAAAAAAATAATAAATTCAATATCAAGTTCTGAACTTTCCCACCGTCTCAATATACTTTTGTTCGTGAAAACTTTTCAAGACACAAGTTTGATATTTTTTCAATATAGTGGTGAGGGCACTGCTGCTGACAAAATGAACGAAAACTTATCAAAATTTTAATTTGCATTTGTTCTTCCATCATTTGATATTCCTCGCCAAGCACCTTGATCGACCGCAAACTTTTGATCGTGGCACAACTAAAACTAAACATCCATCCTCAGATCAATACTTTCATCTCAATGGAATCACTTGATCAGGGCCAAAATTAATTGAACTATCTTGATCACCGGCTTCATGAATAGTTATAATACGGATTTGCATTATAATAATATGAACAGGGTTGATTTTCAGCTACGAATGTCCGCTACTCGATTTAAGATTGCCGTATCGATCTGAGAGGGAAAAAAGTTTCTCGTCGATATATAACAGATAGCCATCTTGCGCTCGAGCTTTGGATATTGTTGAGAGATCCCAGTGACTGGCACCCGAGGAAATTGAAAAATGCGATCACGCCGCAAGTGTGAATCCCATCTGCGCTCGACAGTGCAGTCAAAGAAGACATTCTGGACATTAGAAGAAACCCTAGAACTCGGTAGGGGGGGGGGGGTGTTGGCAAAACCAAATCCACTTTGTCTGGGTGGGACAAAAGCTGCGCAAGACCAAACAAAAGTGTTTCTGTTCGGCCCAAGGGCAAAGTGGCACGGTTCATCAGCCGATGAATGGGACTCGTTAGCGGATTCATTATCATGATAAACGGACGAGGAATCTGCGTGCACTGCTACTCGGCATTGCCTTCGATCAATGCGCCTAATTATCGCTCTGTTTTGTTTCACTTGGGCACGATTAATCTCATCCCCGTCGTTTCGAGCTCATCGCGTCTTTCTCGTCCGCGGGATGTGGGCGGGAAAAAAACTTTGCCGAGTCATTGCTCGATGGCAAATTCTTCCGCGCCAGTGGAAATTCTTTCTAACATTTTGTTGCTGACACTGATGTAAAGCGCGAAAATCAAATGTTAATTTATCGTCGCGTCGACAGGTACTCGCGAAACGATTCAGAGGATTCCGTTGAGTCCGCTACTTTGGAGATGTTCTCGTGTCCTGATAAAAGTAACTGTCGCCCTAATTATATATTTTTTTTGTTTTAAAACTTTTTCCCCTGCGGAATATGTTCTTTTTTTGTCGAATTTTTTTCGCTCTTCACAATAAAATGGAAATGATAGCCACTACAGAGGAGGATAATCAAATTGTCGTATCCAAAATAGCTTTCGACCAACAAAGTAGTGCGAGTTAACTCAACTATATATATATATATTCAAAATCAATAATGCTGCTGGCGATTAAACGAAATCCGCAACATTTCGGAACAATCGATATCAACAAGCTGATAATTTAGCGTGCCGATTATACTCCGTGTGCGGAGGATTGTGCCTTTTGTCATTGTCTCAAAACCGCGAAGAACTACGTGGGCATTGTTGCGCGCATGCAAGGTGAAAAATTAATCACTGGCGCCAACGAAAATGATTATACTCGTGGTGATTTGACATGCGATGGACGTTTTCGCTTTCCGACTGTTTGAGAGAATAAAAAAAAAGGTAAAATGAGGGTTTTTTTTCACGATTTTCGACATGGACCTAATCGAACCATGAAAAACTGATTTCAATTTTGTGGATCTGAATTGAACCCGGTACAAAATTCTTTTATCTCCATCGTATTTGTGGTACTTTCACTGTAGAATTTGCTGTCGCATAATTAAAGGCCGAAGTGAATTAAAAATTGTGTGATGGTTGGCTTGATGAAAGATAGTCCAGGATCAAACGCTCGCGATGAGACAACGTGAGATACGTTCTTTATCTTTACACACATAAGGATCGTAGGCACTTCGCTTTTCAAAATGCATATTATCATAAAAAAGAGAGAGAGAGAGGAAAGATGTAACATTTTTATTCGTGAATTTTCGTAAAAATACTCTCCTCTTTCTCGTTCTTACTCTCTTTTTATATAAAAATAAGTTTCAGCGTAGATGAAAGACGTTGGTAATTAACGTTACCCGAGTTAATGAAAGCACATTGTTTTTTTTCCTACTTTTCCGATTTCCATCTTCGTCTTCGGCTAACAAGGACGTAGTGCCATAATTGTGAGTCACTCCTTGAAAATTGGAGTTGGTATACAAATCTGCTTATTTAGATTTGGCTCTCGTCGCTAATAAGATAGGGTGTGCAGTTTGATAGAACAAGTTTAGTTGAAATCCCGTCAGATTTAACGTCCGTTGATAATAAATCTTTAATTAGTTGACACTGTGGGTTTAGTTAGTCAACAGTTTAATGGACTGAGAGAATGGAGAGGAATGGCGTGGATAGTCTGATGATGAACGAAGATTGCAGGTTGTTCGGTCTATGTACTTGATTTGCCAATGGATTGATCACGACGTGATAGTCGGAATATTCACGAGACATCGTGTCGGCACTAAACTGAGTGGCGTGACAAAAAATATGACTTACTACCGAGGATACTGCGAGGCTCGCTGTTGAAAGTTCGTTTAAAAAAATGCCATTGCTCCATTGCCTCGTTCAATGAAGACAATAAGCTAAAAAAAAAACGTAAAGAAAAAATTTCATTTGACAAAAAAAATGTACTTTATTCTCCGGTGTGCTTTTTATTTTCATTCTGCTTATGATTGCTGTGAGATAAGGTAATTTGCTTTCATCAGGACATTTCTATACCGCTGTAATGAGAACAGAAACAGCCCGATAACAGGATGAAATATGACATGAAAACGAGGGGATATATTCTACATCTTATTTTGTTATAGATAAAATCTTTGTTATTCAAAGTTAATTTATTTAATAATGAAAATATTTATGCGAACAAAAAGCGCAGTTCGAAAAAATTAATATTGATTTTGCCAGTTATTATTTGACTAAATAAAAATAGTATACTTGCGTTACAGATGAATGGATAGAAGAAACTTCGTGCTTACCTGAAACAAAAAGAATAAGACGTTATAGATATAATTCAAAGCACAAACAAATCGATCGTGAAATCATGTTTCATTCATTTCTTTTATCGATGATAATTTAAAAGTATTTGCATTTCTTTCTGGTGTAAATATGGTGTGGAATGTAGTTATGAATTTGTTTCAATTCTGCAATCGAAAAGGACAAAAGTTTTCTTCAATCAATGCATTATTTTACTACTATTGTGACACAAAAATAATTAACTAATTACCCGGGGAGAAAAGTCCAGGTCTGATCATATCTGGACTTTTTTTTCCCGGGATAAATACTTTATTAAGCATAGTTTTGCAAATATTACAACTCATACATTTTGATGCATTTAAAATTGTTTTCTGCAGAAGAAAGTGTGATTGCATTGCAGCTGTAGTAAATTAGAAATTGAAGGAAGGATAAAAGCTTTGTAATGGTACATTTTATGTGTTTCCTGCAGTAAAATTGTACTTTAACAGTGCATTTTCTTGTTTGCCATTAGTCAAATACAATAATGAAAAACAAAATTCGCTCGAAAGTTCTAAAATGAAGTGAGAAACTTTTTTTTCATCTCTGAAATATAGAAAGTTTTGTTTTTTTCACCAGTTTTTCGTTCTCGTGAATCGTTTCTGTAACGCATAGGCTGATGTAATATCTAAAGTAGATAAGACGAGAAAGTTCCGATAAATAATCCAAAAGAGAGACGAGAAGTTGGCACGTGTTGCCAAAAAGCTACGAACAAGAGTCACGATCATTGGTCGAGTAGTGGCATAAAAAAAGCATTGCAGCACTTGGTGAAAAGTTGAGAGGCGGGACGAAGGATTTATCGCAGTCTTTTAAAAACGTTTATTATGGTCTTAGTGATCGCGTTTCGCTTCGTTACCGCAACAGGGAAGATACATGATGAAACTGCGAATAACTCAAACGCTTTATAGCGAAACATGCGTAAGCATCCATCAACGCTCAACGTTCTTGTCACGATTTTGTAGCTTTTTGCAACGTTTCATTGTAATTACTTACTGCCGAAGTTGATTGAAAAAAGTCTAATTGCTCTGAAAATCCTATACTTCATTTAATTAAAAAAATACTTTGATATTTTTTTTCTTGAACATTAATTGAATTATGGAATTTTTTAATGAGGATAGAAAAAATTGTTTTTTGTTAATAACAAGCAATTAACAATTTTTGTGCATAATCAGTAATAATGAAATACCGGGAATTCTGATAGTATATCTGTTTCTTTTGCTTTTTGGAGTTATAAGGAAACTATTTCTCATTAGTTGAAATAATTATGCGGATGAATTACAGTATTTAATTTTTCTTATTATAAAATCAAGACTGTTGACTATATCAGTAATCTAAGACAATTTTGCAATGAATCTGAAATCGAGTTAAAACAATGTAGTTAAGACATACGTTCAATCCTTTGATGGCAACTTTACCCAGCGAAAACGTTTGCAAAAGCATTATGCGAAAGAAGGTATACACAGAAGCTAGAGATCCGGTGCACCATCATTAGGAAGCGTTCGTGCGACTGAAGAAGACTGCACATGCTTAGTCGTGATTCGACTTTTGATTTGCTGTGATTACCCTTTCAATCCGAACATATTTATCTGTGGATTTATCAATCCTGAATGCAAATTTTTTCGATGTGCTTCTTTCTGGAGTAACAACCGAATATAAAAGAAACTTTGTTAATGAAACTATGTTTTCAAATTGTACACAATTGTAAATCAAGAGCTTTAGAAAATGTAAGACAAATAGAATAAAACAGGTAAAGAACTTTGCGTGGCTGTTTTGTAAAATGATTATATCATTTTAATGCAACATTTGCAGATTATTGTTACACATGACGTTGGCGCATCAAGGATGCATGAATCGTTGCGTTCCGTTGTGAGAAAGTTTGACAGCTTGAACTGGAAAACTCGAGTGGCAGGCTGATCGAATCAAGAAAGTTTGGCTCTTATCAACCAATCGGTCGATCGACTCGATGAACCGTCGATCATTTTTGTTTCGATTGTGATTTCAGTTTACGAGAATTGAGTTCTGGTTGCGGTTAATCGTAACGGGTCTCATATGCCATGTATTCATAGTTATCAAACTTAGTTAAGCATGTCTAATCGATATACATACAAGCTTCAGGAGTAAGCGATAAAATTAGCTTTATCTGAACAACAGAATCAAGAGCGCGCACACGCTTTCGTTGCTATTGAAATCTTTTTTTTTTTAAATAATCATTCAACCAATTTAAATTCACAACACAATGAAGATTTTCCCCATTTCGTAAAAACATTATTTTACTAATTTTCTTTCTGTCAAATTTTGACAGAAAAAAATACTCTTACTCTTTTAATGAGTAACTGAAAAAAGTTTGAATTGGATCATGACTATATTGGTATCGATGTGAGCCATGTGATTAACGTGGACTAACCTTCTTGATGCGGTGTCGATGATAATGACTGGGTCGGGGAGTTTCAACACAAGTTACAAATATGTGCTCGGACGTCGCGGCCCCGGAAGTGGGCGTGCTAGAGCGTGAGGGACGCGACGTGGTCGAGGGCTGCTGTTGTCGTGGTGGCTGTTGCGCCGACTGCTGGGGCGATTGTGATGCCTCGTGGCAACGACAAACCCCGCTTCCGGAAGCAGCGGAGCCGCGACCGCCCCCGGAAGCACTGCTTAAGGCCGCCGCAGTCAGCTTGCTGGCGTAATAGTACATCGCGCACATTTATCCGACGAGAGTTTAACACCACGGCCCGAACGCCACCTCACACCAGTCATCACTGACGATGCCGATGAACTTGTCGTTTAGCCGCCTACGCAGCCGTCGTCTTGCGATTTCCACGAGTCGGGCTGGTGCTCTCTCGGAGGTTTTAATAAACCGTCGATGGGCGCACTTTTGTTCACGCGGTAATGAACTTTTCACTCTTTAATACCAGGAAGCAATTAGCAAGCAATTAGTTTATTTTGCACAACCCCTGTTGTCTGACTTGGAACGGTCGGATATTAGCGAGAACTCGAGTAAAAATTTTTCCATCTGATTTTGATCTGAAGAAAAACAAATGTTTACCGTCTTATTCAGATCTTGTTTTGGATCAGATTTTGATCAGATATTTGGATTCAAATATGACCTTCTTTAAATTTAAGAATTTTTAATTTTAAGGATGATTTTCGAAATTTCTAGGCCTCAAATCTTATTTAGATCTTTTTCAGATCAAAATCAGATGGAAAAATTGTTATAAGGATAATTTCGAGGATGTTTCAAAGACATTTTTAAGGACGTATTCTGGTTGTTCTAGAAAAACAAGGTAACTGTATAAGGATTCCGTATAGACTTACCTCGTTTTTCCTGTCAACCAGAGATATATTTAAATTGAATAAAAAAAATATACCCTAAAATATATGTTTTTATATTTTGATTATAATTTTTTTTATAAAAAAGCGACAATAAGTATACTATCCAGGATATATAATGAAATATATTATTCATATATTTCAAAATATATATTTTTATCTACATATTTTGCCTACATTTTCGCCCGTGCGGAACATCTGGTTACGATCTTGAGAACTTTTATCGATTTATTGATTAAGGCGATACACGGAACGATAACGCAGAAAAGCGTCGAGCGATTCTTTTGTTTCACGTTGTATCGCTGACGCGACGTAAGCGATATAAAAATGAGACTAACAGCCTACTCAAATTTTCATTCACTTTTATTTAACGTCTTCTGAACTGTGCGGTAAATAATTTATTTTCACTTGTTTTCCTCCCCATAACAAGACATTGGCAAAGTGAATGGGATCGGTTTCCATAAATTTTGTTTTTTTTTTTTTTTTGCTATTCATAAATAAGTGATTGAATAAGTGAAAAGGTGGATGGAAACGCAAATCGATATGTAAAATGGAATTCATATGGATTCGTATAATTGAATCGTAAATTAATGAATTATATATTAATAGTGTTTTGCCAATCAGTTGGGACTCTGCTGCAGTGCTCAACTATTCCAATTAAGAATGGCTACAGATATTTAATTGGCAATTAATCTTAGTGATTTGAATCTGCTGAGGTAAGTAAATGGTGTACATACATCATTAATGTTCTAGCTGGAAATAGCCCCTAGACCAAATACATATTTGATCTTGGCAACTTCGTAAAACTATATCGTGCTTACGTGAATTAAAAACCATTTTGTTATTCTGTTTAATACGTAGTTTATACTTTGCGTACCCGGGAAAAAAAGTCCAGGTCTGATCAGACCTGAACATAGTCCTCATTAGGTCAAAATATGTTAAATTTTATAAAATTTAATCTAATTCATGTCTGATTTTACATGATCAGACAAAATTTTGTCGAATTAGGTCCATTCTCAGGTCTGATTAGACTTGGAAAATGAGTACATCTGATTGAATTCAAAAAAATTTCCATGTCTGGACAGATTCAGTTACTGAATCATTCATAACCAATAATGTATTAGCTCTGAAAACAGTCGGTCAAAATTTCTGTGAATCTTTTTCGCAAGTGGCATTTATTCTAGCTCAAAGTATATAAGGACCCGCACCATAAATACGTGTACAAGAGAATAATGCCTGTATACAAATCTTTCTCTCTCTTTCTGTCTCTCCGTGTACATTTCAAAGTGCTTTAACCAATTGAAAAATAATAGTTTCTACAGGACTATGAAATCGAAATTACTATGAAGTGATGAATCACTTTCTTTAATATTTGCCCACTTATTTTCCTGACACTTTCAGACAGTCGTTAACTTGAACACTATATTAGTCTCTACCAAAGTATTCATATCGTCAGACGAGGTTTCGCCGCATAATGCATCACAAGATTTTCCGAGTGAAACTAACCAAGGTTCCGCGTAATTTGCATAATTCGGCTGTAAAACCAAAGTTCATAGAAATAAATTGGCCGTACTTACTCAGACTCATCGTTTCACTCAATATGCAACCTGTCAACCGCGATTTTTAAAATTTTGAAAATATTTAACAAACATTGATTAAATTTATTTTCCAAAAAAAGGATTAAACAAAAATGTATATACGAAAAAAACGTTTTACATCATTTAGAGTGTATTATTTTCAATTATTTTCGTGTACACAATCAGTTGTATTATAATTGATAAAAAGCAATGAAAAATCATCTTAGGAGCTTATTGGAATGCAAACAACAGAGCAATGGAACAATAGTACCGAGGGACGAAGTTATATATGCGGCGCTTAGTTTGCTTTTTGACATTCGTCTATGGTTAGATGAATATTGAAATTCACGACATAAATAGCCACCCGAGCGCAATAATTAACCATTGAATTGGCGACAAACGTGTATTTATGTACCAGATTCGCGCGTATGACATCGACAGCTATTTATAGTCCGCCAGTAACTAATATTCCGTTTGTTGGTTGGGCATCAAATTCATCTAATTAATCAGTACGTATTACTATGCCAGAGCAAGGGCAATTGATCGTTCGTGCGAAACATGCGACTGAATTAGCCACGCAACGTTACAAGTGCAATGTGATTTTAATTGCCTCGGTGGGTATTCATTCTTGCAAAAACACGAAATCAGCTTTTCTTCTGCCGCAAAAAATAAGCTAATGAATACGCACAACGGGGGAAGAGCAAAGAAAAACGTTTTTCCCATGGCGTGGTAAAGATTATAAAGAGCGCAAAGCGGCGATTACGTGGATTAATTAAGATATAATGCTACGCATCAACAGGGAGTTACGCTACGCATCAACTTCGTCAGAGGAGTCAAGATCGTAATCTCGTGGATGACGAGGTGATAATGTTTACAAAAAACACAAGCCCTATGAGTAATTGGCTTTAAACAACGATACTGGGGTTAAAAATGCAATCAGCTTTGCGTTCTCGCAAAATGATCGTGGCATTTTGGCCTGTTGCTAATTCATTCGTAGTGAAAACGAGCCCCCGTCTGCAGCATTAAACCCTCAAGATAAAAGAAACGACGCGGAAATGAATACGCAGTCATTAAAATTTTATTTGACTGCACGAGAACGAGGATGGGGGACTTTTTGCCCGTTACAATTTTGAGTAGCTTTGCGACAAACATTTTGACGGCACGAAAAACGAACCGCAAATTTTCCATCGGCAGCTTAATTAAATTCTATACCGGTCCTCGAGGAGAGGAAATATTTTTATTTTAACAAGAATTTTGCCACTTCGATAAGTTTGCAACTTCGATTTTCAGAGCGCATCGAAGCGTTTTAATATATTCAAACGCTTTTATTTAATTGACTTTGTGGGCGTAATGAAATTTTTTTAGTCAAATTGTTTGAACCAATTTTAAAGCAACATGATATATGCTAAATTTTTTTATTTAAAAGGATTTTGTTTGTGCATAATTCTTGCAATGTAATTATGAATTTTATACTTTGACATGAAAATTGTATCAAAAAAGGTACCTTTTTGTTATGGTAGGAGGGAAGTTTTAGGGAAATTTAAAACAAAACGCTAAGATTAGTTCGTTGTTTTGTATCAATAATAGGTTGTCATGCTGAAACAAGATCCGCAGATAAATTGGCAAGCACGTCGGAGTTGTGTACGAGGCGCTTGGTTGAAACAAACGTGGAAGATTTAGTTTCATTGAGGTCGCAATGAGTAGTAAGAATATATATGAGTAGGGAAGCGTTTTCGAGTGGCAAAATTGAACGCAAAGTTGAAACCTGGAAGGGTGCGCTGGAGAGTGCGTAACTCTCCAGCCCTTGTCTATAACACTCTACTTTTAATTACCTCAGGTCTTCAACAACGACAAACGCAATTCATATGGCTCAACTGTGAAATCGAATTCCAACATTGAGCCTGATACAAAATGGCCTTTAATTATGAAAAAAAAACAAAAACAAAAACAAAAAACTAACAAGTGCCTTGCGCGATGCTCGTTTTCATTTGGTAATTAATCCTAAACACGTCAGAGTTTTAAACAACTCAATTCCAATAAAAGATTACCCGAGAGGTTGATGAGAGATCTACAGGAATTTCGAATTTAAATGAAATGCGAAACAGTAAAATGTAATTAATTAGCATAGTTGTGCACAAATTATGAAATGAGATATTAAATTTTATAAAATGTCAAATTTATTAAAATGTCACAATTATCTGAATTGTCCTTGAATTATAAATAACTTTGGTGATGAATATAAAAATTTGTTATTTTTTAATTAATTAACTTAGGTTAATTAAAATAACTGGTTTTTGTAAATATTCCAAATTGTGCAAACTCTTTTAAGTTTTACTTTATTTCAATTGCTTCTTTGAAAATAACATTTGCTCAAATTCATTAAAAATTATTATATATTATATTTGCATATTTTTTTATTCAATTTCCATAATTCTATATGAAGCTTAAATTTTGTGCAAACGTTTCTAAATTTCAATTTAAATGTTAATTAAAATTTACCGAAAAATTATGACAATATTTATACAAATTTTAAGCAATCCACGGTCGTAAAATTGTGGAAATTTTATGAAAAAATGTATAGGTTATAATATATATGAGTAATAAGTAAACTTGAATGATTAAATCAAATTAAAAGTTAGCAATAATTCATTTTCTGTCATTCTTATGATTTTTTGTTAAAGTAAAAAATTTTTCATTATAGATTATTTTTAATTTAATGAATATACAAATTTTTGAAAAATAATATAAAAAATAATGATTTCAAAAATATTATCATTCTTAATTTCAAGAATTATATTCAATTTTTGTTAAAAGATAAAATTTTATATCATTGTTGAGATGAAAATAAAAAGTAATTGTGATTTCGAAGATCATGTTTGGATTGGAGAATGAGTTTACTTTGAACCACACAGTTGAAGGTAAAAAGTGTCGACTTGCTCTGATCGTCTTAGTCAATATTGAAGTTTCTTACTTTGTTCGAAACTTGAACTAATATTTCGCATAATATTTTATTTTCAAACTTTCAAATTTTTTCTCTTATCCGGTCCAGGTACAAAAGAAAAACCTTGAAATTGCAAATTATATTTTATTTGTGCATTTTCAGATTTCCAGTCATCAAATTTGTCGGGATCGTTTTCAAACGCTCGGATTGTACGCCCAGTGTGCTTAAATTCTTCTTCCAATCAACAGACTGTACGACTATCATTGAATCATATGAAATGATTAACGCTCAACCAAACAAAAATTCTCGAACACAGTTGACTAGTGATGCATCTGCATTATTAGCAGACACAACAGATTTTTATCAACGGGGATATCATTATGAAATAAAATACATAAGCGTCAAATCATGTTTATCAAGATTATGCGGAGTGTTGATTCTTGTTTGCCTCAATATTTGATACGAGGACGGTAGCCTTTGAAAAGTGATACAGTCCTTCACGATGGTGCAAAATCGATGACTGAGGAAATGTTTGTCAAGTGCACCGGAGAATGCAGCGTAGACGAACCTACTCAATGGGCGTCGGCGGTTTACTGAAGATTGGTAACACCGCCGAGTATGACAATGCAAGTTGGAAAACCTCACTATTAGTATGCTGATGATTCTTGTTATCGTCCATATTCTAATTCAAATGTCAGCGAATGAGAGAAAAACGAAGTCCAATCCCATCAGAATTACCATCCAAATTTGAAAATCTTCTGTCATCGTCCGCATCAAATTTCTACATTTTAAAAAGTATTTATTTTAGATAATTTTGTCAAGTAAAGCCTTGTTATAATATAAAAGACTTTTCATGAATGTTTTTTCAAAGTCAAATATCCAAATGACCAATCTAAATGAAATCTTGCAAACCAGCTGGGACTAAATAATACTAATTGTCATATAAATTATTTTTTACATTCTCTTTGAAATGAGAATTGTTCCGCCCATCAGTGCCAGGTCGGATTTTGCAAAAACAAAATTCGGAGGATTAAGAACAGAACGGGCGTTACAGTTCAAAGTGATTGGCGTTCCGGGATGTGGACTAACTTCCCACGGTTTTTTTGTTGTTTTTGATAAAACTCTAATAATTCCAATTGTTCCAGCCGGCGAAAAAAAAATCATGAAATATAAATCACCGAAAATGTTTTTTCATTAACCGTCGATTGTTACGTGATGAAAACTAATTCCATTCGTGCAAAGGCAATTTTTCAAAATTTGCCTGTGACAAATACAACTGCGATTGACATGCACGATACCATTTTGGCAGTTTATAATTGGGAAAAAAATGATGTGACACAACAACAATGTAGACACCTTGTGATAATTTTTTTATTTTTGTGTTCGTGCGACAATTTTTGCATTGTAAAACGGGACTGGATTTTTGTAACGGACGAAAAATGGGTGACAGGGACGAATGGGGTGACTCAGGGACAAGTCAGAGCCGCCTGATACGTATGCAAGGGACGTATTACGAGTTGTGCAACAACAGTATCGCGCTGTTGTTCATCTATCAAAGAAATCTGTGAATTCAAACCGTCCGTTTGAGCGTGCGTCCCGTATGATTCAATGAAAAATTATTTGTGCGCACACGGAAGTGCGGCAGGTTCGACGAAAGAACAACAAAACAAAAAGAAACAAAAATAAAAAATCCAAAACAAACGAACAAAATTGAGAGCTGGCAATAAAGCCTATCGAATTGATTTTCTTCTCTCTGATTGTTATAAAGAGAGGCAATTTGAAAAAAATTTGAACTGTTATTTGAATTTTTTTTAACAGGGACAATTTTCAAGTTCAATCGAGTGACTGATTAATGAAAATTACATGATGGTGTACAACGGTGCCTAAATATGTCAGTACAAGTTAAAGGAGAGTTGAGACGCTTCTGTTGAAATTGAATTACGGACTTGCTGCGTTACGTCGACGCCACAGGCCAACATCCTGATGGGATTGAGAGCATATCAATGAGAAAGGCTCCGGATCAACAGACTACAACTACAAGATGTGAAAAGTAACATAAGATTAAGTCCACTCTAACTGAGAAAGCAGATTACATTTTGAAGCAAACTAGTACTCGGTTGTGTATATTTTGCGAGCTGTAAAAGTATGCGTGCTCAGCGACACCGACTAGATCGATAAACAAATGACAAAACGAGAAGCGAACAAATGGCGCAGACGGGTGATGATTGCCGAGGCTTTGATACAGACAGACAATATCCGAGCCGTCGTTTGGCAACTTTTCTTATCGTCATAAGTCTAAGCAAAAAGATGGAAAAGAAATTGTGGGCAAAAAAATGTTCAAAGAGATCGGGCGGGAATTCATTTCAACTCCATGTCCAGCGTCCACCACGTGATCCGACGCTTTTCGGTCGGATCACAAAACAACAAACTTTATTTCATAACTTTAATACGCCCCTCACGGAAAAAAATATATTTTGAAAAAATAAAAAAAAATATATTTTTTCTATATAAAATATATTGCGGCAATATGGAGTATATTTCTTATATATCTTTTTTATAAATTCCATTATATAAATTTATAAAATACAAAATAAAATATATTTTTTATATAAAAAATTTATAAAAAGCGGCAATAATGACTATAAAATAAAATATATTTTATCGAATATATTTTCGATCGTGAGGGGCCTTTTTTCATTTTATTCTCTCATGGTGATGAATATTCTTATCCTGCATTATTATCATTCCGTTTGAAAAAATTTAATTATTGCATCCAATTCGATTGAGGAATAAGAATCCGACATTGGTAGAGACAGCTATATTTTACACACAGATTAATTTGGCAATGTTATTATTTTTGTTGTTATATTTTATTCGAGGAAATTATTAAGTTTTATATTGATGAAAAATTATTATTCTATTCTGTTATTCTATACGAAAATACGATGCAAATAAAATCAAACAAAGTTTTATGTTCACACCCATGTTGATTCGTGCTGCTCCCAGATTAAAGCGTTAAACAAACGTTCAAAGATTTTTTTTCTCAGTGGAAATATTTCGACATGTTATCATAAACAAAACGTTTAATAATGAATATGTGTAAGTGTGCAGCTGTTGCAATTTATTTGATAATAATCGTTTTTCAATTATGCAAGTCCGGATGAATAATTCACAACAATTTTGTTTAACAATTCCAGCGTATGGAATAATTTTACATTTGTTATCATTTGCACCACTATTGATCGTTGATTAAAATATTTTTATCTTTTTCAAGCAAACGTTCTTCGCAGTAGAGTTTTTTGTTTCAAAAGTGAATTAAACAAACTCGAATTTTACGTGTTGTATTTTATTCAAATATTCACTGTCAGAAGATTATTGAAATGCATGTTACAAACTGGCGATTGGTTGACGCTTAGCAAACCGGTTAGACTTGTTGCTTATGTTGGATTTCGCGTTGTGGAAACAATCCAAACTCTGCGTGACAATCTGTCGGATTAAAAACGATTTTTTTGTACTGTTTACTTTCCGCCGTAAATGTGAAAGCTTTAGTTTGAACAAATGAAAAAATATTTTAAACTTGAACTACACTTAATGAATATTTTACCTGTGACATAAATAATTTGATTAATTCTCTGAATTTGATCAATATTTGTGAAACTTGTGCAATTTATCGCAAACATGTGCACACTAATGAAAAACTTGCATATTTGAACTTCAACAGAATTCCGGATGATGAATGGCCATTTATGAGAAACAGTTTTTCGATGATTATTTGTGAAATTCATACAGTGTGCTTTATTGAAATTTTCAATGTAAATTCAAATTAGTTAAAAAGAATAAAATTATTCAATATGTTGATTTATTTATTCAAAAATAATAGGCAGCATTAGAAACTGTTTTACGTTAAGAACACAATTGAAAAGGATTGAAAATAATCTGAACAAAAGTAACTATGGCATCTGCATGGTAACAATAATAATTATGAGAAAGCGAAGAATTTTGTATAAATAAGAATAACATGAAACAATTAACAAAGGTATAAAGTAGTATTTACACAAAATTTACACAACAATAAGTGAATTTAACAAGGTTTTTTAGTCTTTATCATAATTTCAATTACTATTTATGAAAAAATAAATAAATTTTATCGCGTTCAGTTATCCATCATTTACTACCTTTTTTTATCAATATTATTTGTCGAAACGTCCTACCTTGCAGTGTCGAAACGTTCTAATATACATGTCGAAACGTCCAACACTACCGGACATATTGGAAAATGTACAATTTTTTCATTATTAAAATAGCAAATCTAGACTTTTTTTAATCACACTTTAAAAGTCGCAACATAATCTTAAAAGAGCAAATATCAATTTACAATAATTGTAATATAATAATATAATATAATAATTACTAAAACAACATTTTTATTTTAAACATTTGCAATTGAAATCGAATATTTGATTGAAAATTCATAGAAAGACTTTATTCATAGAAAGACAATAAGATTAAAGAATCGTGTTCCCTTTTAAATAATAAGTGAACGAAATTCGAATGATATTTCACAGTATATTTGTTTGATGTTACACAAACTTTAATTCCAAGAAGTTACAAAAAAACATCTAATTTTTCAAATTAAAGTTTGTTTCACCAAAGTCATCCACTGCTTTGACATGCGTTGCGTTTTTGAGAAATTTCCCTACAATTTGTAGGCTAGAGCGATTAGATTAGCATGGTATGTCAGGGACTTTCGTTCGATTCGATTATGCTTTACAGTTTACAGAGTCAAAAGCTCTGACTGAAATGGTAAACCTCAATAGATACGTTCGTAGCAGTTGCCTACTGCCTTCAATTGCAGTGACGCAAAATACGTTGTGTCAGCCGGCCATAAGGAGACTGTGCCACTTGCGTTGCACTCATCGAAACATTAGGTTTTACTTAGTGCGCTCTGACGAAAATTTCATTGAACGATTTGATTTACAACAACCATGATGTTTCAGCATATAACAAATGAAAACCAAATTTTCTAATTAGAAATGGCGTTTTTTTAATTTGTTTAGTTGTTTTGTCAGTTGTTAATGATGAATTGTCAATTTCCTATAAACCCTGTAACAAAAACTGCAATCAAGAATTTTAATAATAAAAAGTACATTTTCCAACAATGATACAATTTCGCATTGAAGGAGAGACTGTAAAAGAAATGGAGAACCAAATTAAGTGAGGATGTGTGCGTGTGAAACTGTGTGTCATAATGATAAAATAATATGTAACGAGAAAAACAAGGGTTATTGAATCACGTAACCAATTTACGCGTAGCTGACCTATAAGTTTGTTTCTTATCTTTCGTGGTATAACGCAGAATCCAAAAAGCAGCTGCGCGCTAATTAATTAAAAATTTCACATTCCGGATATTCATCTCGACCTTTTTTCCAGCACGTTCCTCGCAGAAAACCAGCGACTAATAACTTTTTTTACAAATTTATCACAGATTACGTGATGCCAGGCTGTGTAATTTAATTTTTGCAACAAAAAATGTCTCGAATAAAAAAATGGGACATTTGTAAGTTAAAATAAACGCTTGATTGAATTTGTAGTTTATAATTATAAAGTGAACATAATTAAAATGCAACTAGCAGTGTTCCGTTTTTTATTCTGTTTTCACTGTGAACGTTGGGATCGCGCAAAATATCCATAATGAATATTTATCAGTATTTGTTGACCAAAGAATACACGAAAAATGGCAAGCAATTGGGCAGCGATATTTGTTTGCGTCTATCAATGAATTACAAATGTACGGTTGAAGTTTCATTTTAACAATGGTGACTGAGTCATCTTGGTGATATGTTTAAATTTTGATGAGTTTATTTGCACAGTGACATCATTTTCTTAAGAGTTGAAGTAGTGCCGCCAATGCGTTACGCTTCCCACAAGGACGAAAATGCATGTACAAATATATGTCAAATTTATTTTTATTATACTAGGGAACTCCGTTCGCTTCGCTCACTGCGCTCCCTGCGCGCCAACCCCGCCAACAAATAGCAAAATCTGTATGTGAAATCAATATGATAATGCGTTTATATCTGTCATTACGATGACTTTTCATCATTATCATCATGACGGATGAATTCGTCTTTCGAAGACGAATCCAATGATATATGATACACGTATGTTTATGATAATACGTATATATTTGTCATTATGATGATTTTCCAAGACGAAGCCAACGGTATATGATAACACACATATTTATGACAATTGAATCCTAATTGGAAACAGCGGCTGCAGCGGCGAAACTTTTTTTTATAATAGGTAGATAGAAGTAGATAAACATAATATATTTTTTCGATAAAATTTATATTAGTTTTATATTAAATTTATACAATTTATTGCCGCTTTATAAATAATTTTTAAATGAGACTAGTAGAATACATACGAATATATTTTAAATATATAAAATATACGTGAAATATATTTTTAAATATACTTTCGTCCGTGTGGGTTGCGACGGCTCAACGAGTGAGGCACATTGAAAGGTTCTGACAGGATGTAATACTGACGTAATAGTCGAAGGAAAATTGAAAACCAGGCAGCCGACAGAACGATGATAATAGCTGTGAGGTTTTCATGCCTCGTGAACGGCAGGCGAGATTGTGTGAACATCCGCTTGTCTAAACACGCGCAAGACCTCCGGGGGGCACACGAATGGCATTACTGTTTAACGTCAGCCTACAATCTCGAAATACATTTACTCAAAGTTCGTCGCTCATATGTTTTTGACTCCCGAGTCCTCCAGGACTTGCCGCAATTATATTCTACTGCTTTAAATTCTGCGGTCGAATTTCCGCGAACATTTCACAGAGAAAGACATCACAAGTGTTTACCTCGGAAGACCGTAGTTTAAATTTACCGGTCGAACTGACAAATGGGATCAAACTCTTTAAAATAAGTTGGGAAAAGATTAATGTGCAAGTGAACGACCAAAAAAATAGATAAAAAAACTTCTTCTTTGCCGTGACGTCGGGCAGACCAAGTACAAAACAAAAAGCAAACAAAAGCTGCTTTTGATATATAAAGGTCAATGAAATAAGCAAACACGCGACAACAACGCGAGTCCTTTTCCTATAAAAGCCGTCATAAACTTCTCGAACAAAGGTTCTAATTTTTTCGGTGTTATTCGATGTAAACAAGCTGACAGGCACACGTCATTGAATGCATTAGAATTAAACCGACCGTCTGTATATTTCCAAAAAAAAAAACAAACAAACAAACAAATATATAGACATATATACGTGCATAAGAAGATGTTTTTTCGCTCGGGCGCACTTATATACGTAACAAGTAGAACGACCCAAATAATAATTTTCAACCTGAATTACCAGTTTCTCTTGACGGAGCCTACATCAAAGCTGGCGTTCCACTTCTGACGCGCCCGGTTTGAAAGAAGGAAAAAAAACACACATCCCCCTCCCCAGTCTCACGGTATGCGGAATCATGAAATATGAGAAACGAAATCAACGAACGAGTGATCGATGTTGCAGCCGAACGTTCGTCCGACCCATTTTGCTCGCGATGAAAAGAGCCGCAAAAAAAAAGAGAGAGAGAATCAACCTCGCGGATTAACAAATAATGTATAGCTGCGCCTCAAATTCGAGTTCAAAGAGCGTCCGAAACTCCGAATTCAATTACCATTCAACTACGACCGTGGAAGCAAAGTCAAGCCTGAGATACAAAACAGGAAGAGGACGCCGCGCGATGAATAAAGTTCAAAGAATGCAAACTGCAATCAGAGTTTAAATATGTTCCGGGGTGTTAATAGGTCCAGCAGAGGGATAGATTTCAGTGGTGGAAAGATAAATAAGGTTCGGGTTGTGAGTGGCAACGTATTGTACGAAGTTCAAGCCAAAGAAAGGAGTTGTTTCTGAAACGGCGCAGGCTGCATTTCAAGCAGGCCAAGCTCTACTCGACTGTTGGCGCCGTCAAAGTATTACGTCGACGAGATTTTAGTCGCTTCCTTATTTCTCTTTCAGATTCTTGCTCCACAAACTTTCGGTCAGATTGTTTTTAATTTCACCTAAAGACGTTGCAACTCTAGACATGACCTACGAATTCATTCATTTTTTGTTTGCAAAAATTCACTGGTCTTAATTTTTTAAAGGAAGAGGAAAAGGCTATTATTGCCGAAATTTCATCCAGAAAAAAATTATGTTTTTAAAATAATGTTGAAGCTTCTATATTAAAATTGTGGAGTAACTTGCAAAGTGTTTAAGAATTGTCATAATTTGTTACATCTTAACGAGTTTTTAAGATTTTTTTTCAGTGATTTTGAAAAGCATCACAAAGATTGGATTTGTCAGACAAAGTCTTTTATCGTGAGCAATTTCCGGCCATGAATAAGTGGTTCTGGTGGTAACAGGACCGTTTTTTCGACCGAAGCAATAAGTCTAATTTATGAAAAGTATTCTCCCAGGCTGTTTCTATCAGTTGTCGAGAGAGTTATTCGACGACTGGGAATGAATAATGAAGTGTCACAATTTGGGTAATTAAATGACCGATCTGAAAAGGTTCCTCGGTTGCTAGAAATTTCAGGAAATATATAGGTCAAATAGCCTGCTTGAACATTGCAAAGCGCAAATTAAATAGGACCGTTATATATAAAATATCGTCACTTCGTTTCAATCTTCAAATTAATAGGGAACAATTTAAAAGAGTGCTCCCGATAAAATTATCGAACCTCGTCGAACGTATATTTTACTACACTTAAAGCACCACAAAAAATTGTTCCACACACTGTTTTATCTTTTTTTTTTCGCAGTTGATTTGTTTGTTTTTTTTTCACACAAAATACATCAGCTGAATACAAAATTTCACTATTCTTTTTGGCGCATCACAGTCACAATTTTTGAACTTCGCGCCGCGTAGTATGTGCTTTTCAAGTTCGGTAGTTCTGAAGGCTAGACGGCACTGAACTGGATGATTCTGGCTTGGCGGGGTGTCACCCTCTCGCAGCGACGACGCGCTGTATCGCGCGTGCGTCAGTTTCCTGTGCGCGTGCACTGCCACAGCGCGCGACTTGTCTTATGAGATTGCCAAAAAACCGACGCCCTACAACGTTGCGACGCCCACTGACACGTTCAAACGAGGCAACACCATATTGTGCGTCGTTTCTGCTTATTAACCAACAATTTTCAACATTTTGTGCAAAATTTTGCACTTGATGAATTTTGGATGACGAGAAACGTGTAAAATTGTGGAATTGCAAAATAATGTTTCAGAAAAAAAGGAGTCACTTTTATCTACATTCCAAAAATGTTCTCCATAATTACATAATAGGACATTTCTATTTGTTAAAAACTTTTAAAATGTTTAATAAAAAACTTTATTTTTTTTGAATTTCTTATTGGGCTATTGCTTTGATTGATTATGTCAAGAGCAATGATACTAAAATTTTTTTATTGTACAAATAAAAAGGTCGGAAGAATTTCATGGTAAACTTTTTTGCACCATGCACCAGAAGTACTTTTATTGTAGCTGATAAAATTTCATGCGACGTAGAAGTTGTAATTTTACATAATGTTTGTGGATTTTTGATGGTCTATTAATAAACAGAAACGAGCAGAAATCCATACGCTCTAAATACCATAGATCTAAAAATCGACACCGAGATGGTATTGGCCAACAACCACTCTGTCTGCCACCAATAATGTCCCAAATTTATGCGATACGTCAATATTGGCGGTTCATGCGAAATTCGATGCACCTGGGGATGTTTAAGAATAACTTGATGAATTTATTACTCGTACATTGACGATTTCATTTTTTTTTGTAGAAAGTCGAAATGAATCTTTTCATCAAAAAATTCGGACGAGTCGAAGTGGGTTTTGGGTGCATTCATATTGACATATATTGCCGGCTGTATTTCATATTTTAATACAAGTTGAAATGAAAAATTTGCCATTCTGGAGAGAAACACTGTTGACCTATTTTTTATCCTTGTTCCAGGTTTAAACTTGAGATCAATTAATAATTCGTGTTTTTTAAGCCTTGAACAAATTACGCGATGCAAAAATAAGCGTAATCAAAAACGGTTTAAAAGGAGATTGTGATCTTATCGTACTTTAATTGGCTTTTTAATTATTGCGACAGTAAAGCGGATATTTTTATCTCACGATAAAAATATATTTTCTTTCACTGGTTTAATGTCAATAGAACTGGTTTTCAATTATAACTTTTAATTTTTTCTACTTTAACTGATGTTAAATAATCAGAAATAAAAAAAATCAAACACTGTTAAACAAGTAAAATAAGGAGACTGTCCGGGAAAAAAGTCCAGCTCTGATCAGACCTGAAAATAGTCCTGAGTAGGATCCGGTCAGATTCAATTAAACTAAAATTTTTGTAACATTTGACATATTTTGATCTAATCAGGACTATTTTCGTTTCTGATCAGACCTGGATTTTTTTTCAGGGTTATGTACGCCATAATGATATTAAATATAAATGCCATAAATGGTATATTAAAACCGTGAATTACAAAGATTTTATGGTAAAAGTTTTTTCATATTCTATATTCATTTATTCATCATTTGCAAAAATAAATAATCCGAAAAGTGTTGATTTTAAAACATCACTGGTCGTCTCTATCTCCTTTATTTCACACAACCAAACAATCGGCCCGCGCGCGAATGCTTCTGAAATGTAAACACTAACACACACGCACTATTCTGCTATTTTCTCATCCATACAATTTTGGGTTGACTGAACAGGGAATGAGTTAAATTAACACAATATCAAGAGACAAAATTGATAAATGATTAAAAAAAGATTGAACATTTGATATCGATAAAAATAAAAATTTTCACGTGGAAAAGTGAATTTTAATTATCAAACCAAGCTATTAATTGAAACAGCAATATTGTATTCTGCTTGTGCTTTTAGATCAGCAGAAATGTAGTGGTTAGAATGGAACAGGGTCAAAATTTGGATGTTCAATGCAATTTGTGTAAACGTGATATGCTAATTGTTACGTCAAAACTAATAAAAATGATCCATTTTGCATGCTAATTTCATCAAATGGTGCGTGTATTGCATGGATAATGTTGTTCACAAATACTTAATTTCAAATTATTTACTATTGTGATTGATTTATTGGACGACTGATCCGGTACATTTTAACTCTGAATAATATTGATAAATCCGTCATAGCTGGTTAATTCATGAAAATTGTTTTCAAAACTTTTAAGTACTGATTTACATCGAATGAATTTATATGATAAAAGAGCTAAGATACCAATTCACATGAAATTTTACCCACACGGACAAAAATATAAATCGAAATATATGTTGATTTTATATTTTTATTATATTTTTTATATATTTTTTTTAGGCTGTGGCTATTCGCACCTAGTCTGTGCGGCCGTGCACCGTGTGGAACAATAACAAAAATAAAGCAGAATTCGGCTTCTACTGTGCACGGACTGGGTGCGAATAGCCACTGCCATTTTTTTATATTACATTCATATTAATTTTATATAAGATCTTGCCGCTTTATATTTGAAATATAAATGACATATACACCAGACATATAAATATATATTCAATTTATATAAAATATATTTCAAAAATATTAATATAGATTTGAGAATATAATCCGTCTGGGTATCTGGCTTTTTAATATAGATGAATTACGAAAAAAAAAAATCATATTAAATATTTTTAGAAGGGTGGCAGATTTTTCAAACTTATTGTGCCAACATTCGTTTTCATGTTTATGAACAATTATTCTCAGCAATGAAATTCACTTTTACATTTCGACACAAAAGTGAGTTAAGAGAGAACCCAATTTTGAAATAAAATGGACATTAAAATGCATCGAATTCGTTACGATGTTTGTGGGTACAAAATTTTGTATCCCCAAAACCATACTTAAAGAATCAATATACCAATATCACTGCCTTTCATCGTCACGAAAACGCTATGTTGAAATATAGATAGAAAAATAAACCAATTTATTATTTCTCTCAAATTTTGTTTTGAATGAAAACTCGAGCTTGGGTATCGTACAAAATTATGTTAGTATTGTCAACACTTTAACGATCTCGCAATGTTTGAAAATCAAACAAGAATACCCACAGGGTTGAAAACATACTTACAAATATATGTAAATTTATATTTTATTATACAAATGTTTTTTAAAATTTATATTAATATTATATTAAATTTATACAACTTATTGCCGTTTCATAAATTATTTAGAAATGAAATTCAGAATATATATGAATATATTTTAATATTTTGAATATACAAAATATATGTGAAATATTATTTTTAAATATTCGTATAATTCTGCCTTCACATTTTCCTCGAATTTTTTGCATGATTAGATCACATTTATGTAGGATATGTTGCTTTTTATTTGTGACACTTTCACTTAACCTTTCGCTCGTTTTCTTAAGTGCGAACTCGAAAGTACACGTGGCAATGATATCGCGCTTAATGACGTACTTTCGTAAGCTTATGCATTATACATACACTCATGGTGTGTGGTAGGAGGTGTGATAAAGGCATGACAGAAAGCACGACCGACACGGTTCCGCACTATTCTCGTTTTTGAGGTATGCGAGCGATTCTTCGCTCTTTTATGTCTTTATTGCCGATGATTACGACGGTCATTGTCCATAGCACGTGCACCTGACCATCGTGATTATGCATTATGTTTAACGGCCTACATTAATAGGTTGTCAATAATATTATAAAGTTTTGGTCGCGTGTGGTTTCAGCATTCGCGCAGTATACGCACGATGATACTGCTGGAATATGTTAATGTGTCATAATAAAGACGGCTGAAACTTATCGAACGAAGAAGACAAGGGTTTATGAAATTCAATTTCGTTACAGTTTTGTTGGCGTTATTAAATGTGCTGCGAAAAATTTTAAAATGACGAGGTTGAGATTGTGCAAAGCGAAGACGGCTTTTTCTGTTTTTTAATGGAAAATACACGAAACGCAATATTGTAGGTCTAATGTCGACAAGTTAATAGGTACGTTGGAATTATACGCTGAAATAAGTTCGAACCCGGAGTGAAATTACTTCGCGAAATTCAGTGATAAGAATCCTTTTTGCTCCGTCGCATAATGACGAAGTGTTTGAAAAATAACACAGTGAAAGTATATAAGTTTCGGTGTTGAAATATTCACTCATGCTTCCTATGCTTTACCTATTTTCTAGCTATCGAGGGATTTTCATGAATTTTGTATTCATATAGTCTATTCATATATAGTATGACATAAACGAACCTTTATCAGATTTTTTCCGTCAAGGTTTAAATTAGTTTCGGCTGTGAATTACAGAAAAAATAGTTATTCATTCCGTTACGTTGTTCATTGAGAATTGTTAACCAATCGATTAATTGCTCTTACGCGCTCACCTAACTTTCTCTTTTTATATAATCTTATTTTATACAATAATATAGAATTCAACAAAGTTGCCGTTATGCAAATGCGCTTTCTCGAGTTAATTTGAAGGCAGGATGAATAGGGCTGACTGAATTTCGCGAAGTTTGTATACTGAAAATAGCACAAGTTTTGGATGTAAAATTATTTGCCGCAGTGGCCGTTAGACCGCAAGCGTGTTCTAATTTGCCGCACGCTTGTATATTAACTTGTGTTGGTAGTATAGCTACCTCACTTGTGACTCAAAGAGTTCTTTTTTTATCACATCGGGCTTAAAAAGGAAATTTTTGATACCGTATTTCACCCGAAAGGGAATGCTTTTTTGATCCTAGCTTGATGACCTACCCAAATAAAAATTTATATATGGAACCATTTATGAACCATAAATGAGTACCATATATTTGGGTCATATATGCCAAGTATTTATGATCCATACATGTCAACGTATATGGAACATTTATGGCACATAAATGGTTACATAAATGTGTCCATAAATGGACTATACAAAGTGTTCCAGGCCACCCGTACCACTTTAACACTTACCTACCCCTTAAGGTGGTACGGGTGGTCTGGAACACCCTGTATATGTTTTAAAATACATATATGTAGCATATATGGAGCCCTATATAAATTTTTACTTGGGTATGAATCAAACATTTCATTTTATTTTTATTCATTTGAGAACAAAATATTGAAAACAGTAAGTCAACAATTTTACACAAAATAAAAATTTTTATTACTAAAAGAAAAATGTAATCTAATGCAAAATTACGCGAGAGCCATTAAACTCGACCGGCTTTTTCTCTGACTAATACAGCTATTATAACCTAATATACCGACCGCTAATGAAGCAAACGGGAATCAATTATAGTTAAGTCTTTTAATGACCTATTCAATAGTGTTCTCTGTAAGTTCGTTATACCAAAAACATCGTTACTTGTTTTCAAAGTTTGCATCCAAAAAAAGAACGCCGTGATTGTATCAGGTTCTCCAAATTGATACTGAAACTATAGTTACTATAGTATGATATAGTGAAACTATAGAAACATAATTTTATGTATATATACACTATAGTATATATTACACCTGGCTTGTCTTTGATTCACGCTTTTCAGCCCGTTACGAATTTTCAGACAAAAGAAAACCGCTGTCCAGATCCCCGTTGCTTAGATTTTATTTACGGTTTGGAGGGCAGCCAAGCAAAAAGCATACTGCTCACAAACACGAATTTCCACAGAAACTTTCAGTTGGTATTATGATTACTCGCACAACATAATTATACGTATATTTCATACATGCTTGTTTCAGTTAAAGCGACGTGCAAGCAATTTTTGCTACGATTTCTACTACGTCGGTGAAGGTTTTCATCCGTTAAAAATCGATTCATTCAATCCAAACTAAGTTTTTAATGACGGTGGAATTAAAACAAAAAAAAATTACGGAACAAAAAAGGAATACGAATACTTGTTTGAGTATGAATACGAGTTCAGTTTAGAACTTGAGTTATCTGCTGGACACCCTTCGTATACCATTTACTTTCAGCGTCACCCTCAGATGCTTGTGCAAATTAATGCTCGACTTGAATATTAAAGCAAATCACAACCCGGCTGGTCTTCGGGCTCATGTCAAAGTTTATGAAAGCTTAAGAAAGTTAAAACGTTTATATTTACACAGAACGCGATGGAGTAACCGACGCCTGAATTTGCTGTAATCTTGAAAGACCAATTTAGTTATATATTATGACATTAAGTAAACAAACTTTCATTTATTCCAAAAACATCGAATGAAACTAAGTTTTCGTTCATCACTCGGCGTTCCGTTCTTACTGTGAATGAATCAACACCGAAATTCACTTTCCAACAACCATTATCATAAGAGAAATAAGCCTGGAGCAAAATACAGTATACCATTACTGCACCATAAGACGTCTTATTTTAAAACGATTTTGAGTAGAATCATTAAAAAAACCGTTTTCAAAATGCAAACGAAATATAAACATTATACGCTTCAAAATATAAATTTCTTTTGTTCTGTTTGAATGAAGGAAATGAATGAATGAAATCCATCTTGTAGTATACAATAACTTGGAATTTTGACGTACAATTGTACGTTCTGTGATACCTTTGAGTTCAATGTTTAAACGATCGACCATTTGAGTTCATTAAAATAACATGTCGCATTTCCTTCCATATAATAGAGCGTAACCACAACCGCGAAGCTAAATGAATGGCAAATATAGAAATAAATGAATCGAAATATTGACATAAAGATACCAACATCAACTTGGTGCAGCATGTGTATGCTCTCCCACGCATTTGTACACGCTCGTATAAGTTATGGGTCCCATAGCACACTGCATAGATTCGGCGGACGCAGACATACTGCGATCATTATCTTTAAATTTATGGATCTAACCGCGCATATTCGACCAGTCCGGTCTCCATGCAGATAGGCGTCTGGTGTTAAAAGCTTCTGCTTGATCTGCAAAGATCTTGATTTTCGTCACCACCTCTTCCCTGTTTGTTTCTTCTAATGCGTTTGTCAAACACCGCATTATGACTGATACGCCGGATGGATAAACATTTTTTCCTCCCGAAGTGATGAATCGTTTTGATCTCTCCAACATTTTATCCCGGAAACCTTTCATCGTTTAGAAACTCAAAGCCTGTTCACTCAACTTTTAATGAATTTTATTCAACTGTCAGTCCTAATTACTTTTTTATGAATGTTTACGATCCATCAAGTATATATTATAAGATTCATTTCACCGCCATATTAAACTTGATTTTCGCCTCATAAATTGTAACCCTAATTGACGAAAGACCAAGAGTCACGTGGAACAAATTTTTCATTTCATCCCCTAATGAGAAAGAAAAGAGAATAATTATTATGCGCGTCGTCGGTACTCGTCTCGCTTCACAACGTGGTAATCTCGAATTAATCGCATTAGTAATATGGCGAGAGCTCAGTTCAGAGACCTCGTATAATCGAGGCTGACGCATGCAGCTTGTGTTAATTTGTTGACAGTTCGAAGTGCCAGGCTCGTTTTGCGATACACAAACGTAATGATGCACTTATCTCAAGACGAAAACTAAAAGCCAATTCATCCTGGCCCCCTTTCTGACTTTTGTTCTAATCATTAATCCCAGTTGCCTTGAATCCATCAAAGCTAGGCTCCATTGTCTTATGTTTTGGATAGCAATTGATTTAATAGAAATTTAATCCAATACTAATGAAGATAATTAATTGTTTCAATGACAACGAAATGAAATTAACTTTCTGATATTGTGCAACAAAATGCAATAAATTTACTCTCACGATGTTGGATCAAACGTCAAGAGTGATTTGGAAACAAAAAATAATAATTGTTAATAACTATCTCTAGTTATTGAAAAGGACCAAAGTCTGCTATGAATGCAAAAATTAGATCTCTCGCTGAAACTATCAATGAAACTTTTCCTCAGATATTGTCGCGGTCATTTACATCATCACTTGACGTAACGCTTATTAAATTTGTCACGTTGCAAAGGCACTAGGGGACGTTGAATATACGCGATACAAAAAAAGAGATATGAAGACGCAAAAAGCTGCGGAATCGCCTCGTCATTCAAAGTGCCGACGTGTCAAAGGTTTTCAAGGTAATTCGTGATAGCATCAGATAACACCATTTCACGACGAACTCAAACCTTTTATGACACCCGAGTCCACCTTTTGTTGTACTTTTTATTCACCGTGATCTATTCTCACTGTGATCATTGCACGAACCAGTTTCTATGGGACTAGTTAACCTCTGTAAAAAAACGGATAAATATTATCCACGGTGAATAGAAAGGTCAAAATCACGGGAAGGCCAGCTGCAGATTAGCTTCATAGGCTGTATGTAGAACGCTCTTTAATCAATCTGATTTGGCATAAATTTTCATTCAGCTTATGAAATATTTATTACGCCTTTCAGTCGAGATTAAACATTTATATGTTTTCCAAATGATTTTAATTGGGACTGCGACTGTCAAAGGTTGAATGCGCATGGCTAACGTAATGGTTTTTTCAACGAAATCAAACTCAACGCGGCATCAACGGAATTAATTAATCCTATTAGCTGTACAAATGAACGAATCAAAATATCCTTGCAGATTATATCCCGGTCTTAATTAAAATTTGATAAATATTCTCCAATGTTTTGTTTTTATTATAATAACATTGTGACTGATTGGTTAAAACATATACCTCAGCTATACAGCAATGAAATTGAATCTCGAGGCGAACAGCAGCCGTCGTGATTACAGTTGAATAACACGGCCAAATAAAAGTTCGAGTTCGATAATGCATCGAGTATAATACCCAATTGTGCACCGTAGCGTCTCTGTAGGTGGTTGGGGCAAAAGTATGGCGAAGAGGGTTGAAAAGGGTAAGGTGGCGCTATCCTTTTGAATGTGCTGTTAGGGTAGGACAGTGCTGAGTGGCTCACGACCCTATCACCCCAGTGCCGGTGGTGTTTGAGGCTCGCGGGTCGCGGGGCTACCCAAGTGGAAGAACGTGAGCTGTGATTTAGTGCCCCATGTTCACCGTTCCTAAGAGAACTCTGTTCTCCTTTTCTTAGCTTGATAAATCGCGTACAAGCTCCATGCTAGGAGCCAAGCATTTTGCACGACCAATAGTGCTTATTAAGAAAACCGAAATGACACTATTTACTAGCGTCCTTTTTTTATTCATTGATACATTTCAACGAATCGGTGTCGTTTCTCATTCAGAATGTCGTTGGTAGTTCTCTATTGTTTTAGAGCGGTTGTATCAATAACTAAAAATAAATAGTTTTCAACAAAAACTACACCTGCAATCTGTTATATTCATTGATTGTCATTTTTCCTTTTGTTAGTTCTAAAATTATCACAGAAAAGTAAATAAAAAATGTTGATAAAATATTGTTCTTGACCGTAATATTACAACCACCTTGAAACCAGTAAAGAGAATTTAATATAACTCTTGACAGCGTGATCAGCAGGTTGTTATTTATGAGAAATATGTATTAAGATCATTTTTCATCCGATAAAATGAAAATTTGGAAACGTAAAATGTAAAATGAGTTTGAACAGCATTAAATGAAATATCAGTTTCAGATAAATTCCCGAGAAAAAAAGTCCAGGTATAATCAGACCTGGATGTTTTATTCCCGTGTTACAGCATTTGAGTGTTATTGAGAAAGTTTGTTTATCAATATTTGCTAAGCTTTTTATGAAAGTCTGCCGGAGACAATTTAATTGAAATGTTCACTGTTTGTAATTGTACCCAGACAAGTTTTGACTGATACTTACCAAATGACTATTGAAAAATGATACTATCCTTGAGAATTAACAAACGGTACTCACCTGCAACAAAAAAATATGTAACACTATAAATAATTTTGTGGTACAAGTGGTACGCTTACATCTAGTTCAATGATATTTGAAATATTTTTGTTAGACTTATATTTTTAATTTCACAGTTTCAAGATGACTTTGTCTAGTAATTTTGACGATCTTATTAGTCCTTGATTATTATTTCAGTTTAAAAATGTAATTTTGATGGATGATGAAAAACTAAAATGTGCATAAGAAAAATTATCTAGATAATATTAAGAGGATCAAATGGAGTTGAAAGTTTCATAATCTTTTAAATTCTTTACACTTCGGTTTAAATTTCGTTAATTTTATAAAACTAAGTGAGCTTCCAAATGTCCACCCTTTTATTGCAATATTAAGATGTCAATTGCACTTGACTCAGTTGTAATTTCAATGATAAAACTCTGCCAGGTATATAAAGTTAACAAATTGTAACAATATGATGATTATAACAACGTTGTAAATTAAACTTTACTGTTTAACCGTTGTTGTGTTGTTGACTTTTTTATATGTGAAATGGTAATAAACAACAAGACAGATAATTTACAACTTCCTGTCAAACAAACTCATTCACAGGATTCTATTTAATTTTATTTCATTAACTTTTTTTCTCATTGACTTTGTCGTGAATTTTCCTGACTATGCTCGTTACCAGTTAACTTCAAAACGGACGTAGTTCAATTCCATCATATGAAATTAAAAGTGGCGCTCGTTTCCGATTTCACGAGCTGATCGTGCTGACACCTGTGCGTTTGCGGCAAGAGAATTTCAGACTTTGAGTAAGACTCCGGACCTTCCAGTATTATATCCTATTGAATCGTTGTAACACGTTGGATTTTCGTGCTTCATTCTCCGGCGCGCGATTGAATTCCAACAGAGCCAGTAATTAAAGATCGCGTGGCGCATAAAAAACTTTTCGTCGAACCAATAAGTGCGATATTGATGCATCAGCTCTTTTCTTTAACGCCCTTGTCTTTCATAAAGTAAATCGACTCCATGTACGTGACTGGACTCGAGTGTGACGTTTTGGGAGACACTTGATTGAGAGTCGTCAAAAGTTCCGATCCAAGAGATCAATTTTAATTGTGCAGGAAGAACAACAGAAAGATTGAACAATTATGAAAGTTCGTTACTGTTAAAACAACGCGAAGATTAAGTGCAGAGTAAATAAAAGCAATCAAAGTTTCGACTGTTGAATTAAGCGGAGGGTTAGTCTTGTACTCGGATGATTTAAAATTACTTTAATACTGATGGTTTGAAATAGTGAACACTTCGATTTGGTCTCATAATTCATCAGAAGATGAATTTCTGTGAAACAAGTAGTACGAACAGTGCTCGTTCTGACACATGAATAATTGCGACCGGGAGTTAGCAGTTGCCTTTCCTCGCTACTACTTGTAAGTAGTACAAGTCAGTATTCTATCAGACAGAATAATAAATTCCATTACAATTGTAATATGAAATATTTTCTTGATCTTTCTGTTGATATGTAGTGGAATAATTGCAATCGTAAATGCAACGAATAAGAGAAGTGCGTTCATCAAAAGAAGCTTTCAATTTATTTCTGTACGTGAGATATAAGTTTTCTGTTGATAAGAACTTTGTTGATAGAAATAATTGGTTTGAGATGTTCCCAAAACATTAGTTCAGACTAAATCAACAAAATAATTGCACACGGAAATGAGGACTTGTGCTAACGAATTTCCGAGACGTGAGATCTGTAGCCCGAGCAATCGAGTCGGTCTCAAGATCAGAATAATTCGATGAAACCACAATGCAGTGCTTGATACACGGTCTGCCCAACAGAACATTGGTCAACTTGACACGTATAGATGGTTCACAGGATACCCCGCTCCTTTGTGCTCCTACGTTGAGTAAATCCGTTACACCTTGCACCGTTTACAGTTCGGGTTCATATACGCACGTAACCATAGTCTTTTCACGTGTAGCATTTCTGTATAAGCATTATAATATTTGTCACAAGAAGGTTTTGTGTTACAAAAAGGAAAACATAACGTCATTTTCTCTTGAAAAAGTTAACGCTGATGTGTTATTGAAAAACTGTGTCCGATTTGGGAAACTTGGACAACACCGTGATAAACAAGTGTTGGAAAAATAAAAACAAGATGGATTGCTTGTTTGGAAGACATATTATACGCTTGTGGAGTACTGTGGCGCGAAACTTTGATGATTCTGGGCGTTGGACCAAAGACGCTGATATATTATTTGCGTTAGGAGTGACACATTGCGGAAACTTGACCGAATGCGACGATACTGTGCAGTCAAATCTTTGTCCATCACTGAGGCTTACACGCTGAAAATAGAAGAATTGTAAGCTGAATTTTTTATTTACAATTTTTCTTGTTGATATACGAGTAATAAAGTAATATCATTATTTGTTATACGTACAAAAATATTTCATAATTTATTTATCCATATTAAATAACATACAAATTTTTTTTATCGAGATGGATTCTTTTGTAAGACATTGTGCTATACTAAAAATGTGTAACTCTCATTATTATCCTAAATAATAAATTCATTATTAAATTCTTTTTCTTTTTACATTAATTATACACGGTAGGTAGCCCAATACATTTTTTACGATCAAACAACGTAACAAATGATAAAAAATATCAGTGATAGTATTAAAAATTGTAAGTAGATTTAATAGATTTACCTTTAAAAAATAAATAGTGAATAGGTTTTTATTTGTTTTTCTAATTCAAGATTTCATTTTGTGTCTAAAGCTACTGTTCGTTTTGTTAATCGGATTGGGTATTGTTTCTGGATTATCGGCCATAACACAACAACGAGCGTCAGGTCATTTTTCGACTCTATACCGTTGTATTAAAGTCACGTTGAATAATCCGGGAACAAAAACCATTCGTGTCGTCGTAATCACGAACGAAAATAAGAGTGAAAGCGAACAAAGATTTCAACGAAATTTCGCTCTTGACGAGGGATTAACAAAAAGTCATCAATTCTCACCATTGTAAAGATCCCACACGGACAAAAATATATTTTCGAATCTATTTAAAATATATTTCATGTCTATGAAATGTATATGTATACACTGAGAAAAATGGGCTGCTGTTCGAACTATGCGTACTGTAGAGGTTACAGTATGAACATTACAGTCTTGAGTATTAGGTTAATACTGTTACTATACAGTCTAGACTGTAAGCGCAACAGCCCGACTTGTTAGGTATAACTAACTAGACTGTTTTAATTACAAATCGAACTGTTGAAACAACAGTCTAAACTGTTGAACACAGGACAGTCTTGAACTGTACTTTTTTGCAGTCCAGGATTGCAACAAGTGCAGTTCAAGTCCGTCAAGTACCAAGTCTTAATTTATAAGATTTTAAGTCAAAAATGCCTAAAAATTAATTAAAATCAATAAAAATAGTAATTAATATTATACAAAAATTAACGTAATACAAAAATTAACGTTATAAAAAAATTTTTTTTCGTGTTTTTTGGCATACTAAGCCCAAAAATGTAACTATTTGCGAAATTTTTGGGCTATCGACATTTCGTTAGACGTTTTGACAAAGAATTTCCCTCATATAAAATTGAAGCGTTCTCTCGAGGAACTCCCCTGAAGCGATTTACATGATTTACATGAAACTAAATTTTAATTTGAAATATTAATACTATGCGCTGATAAGTAGTATAATGTAATAGTGTCGAAACATTTTTTCAAATAATTTGAATTATCAGACTCTTCCCTTATCAGCGCATACTAGAATATTTCAAATCAAAATTTAGTTCCAACGAACCTTATCTGTTGTGCTACTAATTATCGTAGCTAATATCGCTTATTTTCATTTATAAGTCAAAACGAGAACTTTAACTCAAAATGGTTGACACCAAATAAAAATTTGTTTAACCTTTTAAACGACGACTTTTTGAATTCCGAAAGACACAATTATACTACTGAATCTTACTCTCAACATATAATCATTCAATTTGTACTAAATTTGCGGGCCTCAACTTTATATATTGTACAAGCGGTATTATTTATAAAATAGATATTTAGGCCTTCGACTAGACAAGTCTTGGTTAAAACCAGGCACAAATGATCTTTCTGAATTTTGAGCTCAGACCGCTAGACTTTCAAAATTTCGATAATGAGATCAGCCGTCAATTATTGTTTAACAATAAGTATAGAGAGATGGTGTAAATCATAGATTTTGAAACTATATTTTCTAATCTCCACTATGAATAACAATGAATAATATTTTGTCGAGGCCAATGTTTTTTTTCTTATCTTAAGGTGAGGTCCATTCATTGTCAAAAATCCCTTGAACATATCGAATACATCATTCATTAACTCATCAGACTTTAATTCTAAAAAGCAACATTCTTTCTTTGTGTTATATTTATATATAACTATTTTCGCAATTTTCAATTTGAATTTCCCTCTTCTTTAGTTTTCCCTCACGGACGAAAATATAGTTTAAAAATATGACTAAACTATATATTGTCTATATAAACTATATTTTCGGCAATAAGGACTATAGTTGATGTATAACTGATTCAAATAAAAAACGCAACACTTTATATGTAATTCTTATGGTAAGTGTTGCATTTTTTATTTGGACTAGCGTATATTTTTTATATAAAAAATTTATAAAAAGCGGCAATAAGGATAATAGTTTAAACTATATTTTGTTGACTATATTTTCGTCCGTGAGGGTTTTTTTACGATCGACGAAACATTATCTATTTTCAGATATACTGCAACAATTTATATTATCAAATTTCATTCATTCGGTAATGATATATTGTGAGTATCATTATTTTTAATGAGATTACGTAAAACAAAGTGAAAGGGGATAAAAAGTTAAAGTGTAGCTCTTCTTATTTTAATGAAATTAATCTCATCCTCGTTGTGTTCGAATGTGTGCACTTGCAAGACAAGCATTGTGGGAGAACAATTGTCACCTAGTTCGTGTATAGACTAGTTTTGAGAGAGAATGGTTCAAGTTTCCGGCGGAAGAAGTAACATTTGCAAAGTGTCTTTACGGGCACTTCGGGAGAAACCGCCTCTTTAGAACACTGTATGTTAGTTGGTTGAACCTGTTAAGATAATCGCGTCGCCATAGCAAGTTCCGTGATATAGACCCATTTTTCGGCAGGTGTGTATAAACTTAATTGCAAGATCTGATTATCTGAGTAAGACGTATTCGAATCTCACGCAGATTATTTAAAAACGTTAAATTGACACGGCAACTTCAGTAAATATTGATTCCTGTCCTTATTTATGATTACTCCATAAATTCACTAATAAGGCTTGATGTTTTTTAGTCTCACTATAGGGAATGTTTGATCAAGCATTCCCTATATGTTTGGATTTTTGGTACGAACCCAGGAAAACGGGAATCACGGTTGATGGTACATTAATAATTCATTTAGTTAGTTGTGACGGAAATACGCAGATGTAACTGGAACATACCCAGGAGGCGCTAGCAAGGGGCAATCAAATGGCGAGAACGATTCGGGCACGCGCGAGGGTGGAGTAGCAGGGCATTGTTGATTGTGGTCGGCGATCGGAAATGGACTGATCATTGGGAGCATATCGACCTGCTCGAATGTCTCTGACGTATTTCGAAATAGAAACGCGCCCTTTAGCTCCCTTCGTCGATTATGTTTGTTCACATTGTTGGCTCGAATTCTTGATACGTCCAATAAGCAGCGGCATATTCATCATGTCGATATCTCGTTGACTGTTCTTCATGCAATCCTCTGTTTTACAATTCGCGCCCAAATTGTGCAAATGGCTCGTCGAAAATGCAAATCTGATCCAGACAGAATTTCTTATGCCACCGTCTCGGTAGAATCAAATTTTGATATTTCCATCGATTGCGAGCCAATATTGACATTTCATCAATATAAAATTGCTCAATGTTTAATTAGTATTGATTCGACGTTGGATTATCGTCTATGGCTGGTTACATATTTGATGCGTCAATATTGACATAACGTGACATCTACGTTGGACGAGAATCACGGTATATATTGACGATAATTCCCATTTTTCGATTCTCACGTAATTCTTAAATGACAATTAACTCTTCGAAACCTTAAAATGTTCTTTTAGAATGATATAAATGGTAACTTTTCATATTGTTTTAACGAAAACACTAAAACTATTTTCCAACACGAGTTTTGCGTTGTTTGAAATAAATAAATATGTTCAAGATCGTTTACGATTTTTAACGCCTATTTATAGT
Organism: Trissolcus japonicus; assembly: GCA_030522925.1. Lineage (NCBI taxonomy): Eukaryota > Metazoa > Arthropoda > Insecta > Hymenoptera > Scelionidae > Trissolcus > Trissolcus japonicus. The sequence continues at coordinate 50,819 of JAPYZS010000529.1, forward strand.
GTTTAAGAACTACTTATAATCGGCAGTACAAAAATTCGCAACTTCGTACGGTCGAAAATAAGTCCAATTACTTATTTAGCTCTTTCATCATTGAACCGTGACGTTCGCCCAAAATTTCACCGAAGATGTTATTGTCAGCTGTCTTCGCGTTACCGTTCCCTTGCTGAAACAATGTCGAACTGTCGCTACCATGATCTTCGTCTAAAAATCAACCTCTGCTACAATATCGTTCGATGGCTCGTTTGATTAGATCTTAATCGACGTAAATGCAGTTGATTGATTGACTCTTTTTGATCAATTTAAGTAATCGGGATCTCCGATTCGGATTAAATTTGTACACAGCGATGTCTGATAAAGCGCTGAACGGTAAAGAGTACTCCCCGAGCGTCATTTTTTCTTACTTTACGTCGTCGTGTGCATTTGGCTTTATTGCCAAGGAGTTCCGACGACAAAAGGATTATGGCGATCGCACGAAAATTTATTCCAGCCGGTCTGCACTGAGTTTCGCGCACTCAGCCGTCTCCGTTTATGCCAAACGCAAAAGCACATCATTTATGAAAATATGTCATTGCAATTCATGCTAATGAGAACTCACAATAATGGCTCATTAATCAATTCCCTGGCAGAACATCGAGATAACCGTGAGTATATCTCATTCGTCTTTTCATAGAAGCTCGATGTTAACTTCACTTTTGAGTTTATTTCTCCTAATTTTTTTTCATGTTGTTTGACGAAATTGCATGCAAAATGATCATGTGAATTTGTTTGATAATGTTAGCTCGAATAAACGTTGACTTCAAACATTGTATAGATGACGAAAAACGTCTGAGTCCAAAAATTGAATACAATGTTTCTAATGTTGCATTCAAGAAAATGATAAAACCTCAATTTAAATTCGAATCAAAAGATGTAAAACGTATCGTAAGTAGTGAAACAGTTTTACAGTCGGACACCTACCCGTTTTACATAATAAATTATTTTCGATGATACTAAAGTAATATTTCATTCTGTCAGAAGCACTTATTAATATACTGCTTCTTTGAATCACTAACACGTTTGTTCTCGAAATTTAACTAGAAATAACCAAGGTAACATTTCGTGTCCGATAACCAACAACTGCGGTAGATATCGGCAACGACGAATTTCTACCGGCAAACAATATCATTGTATAGTTCTGGTATATGGTTGTCGACTTTTTATAACCCAAAATTCTTTTAATTAGCGCCAAGCGCCATTTTGCCTGTATCGGCGTCACGAAATGAGGTGAAACAACGTTCATGTCACGACTGTTATAAACGTTGAATTGCGACCGTTAGTACACCGCGGTGACTAATTTATGCATGTTATTTCGTATGCAAGTGGAACTCAACTTGATTTTCACGAAATTCTTGCACACAGAACCTACATTTGTAGCATTTCGCAGCATATTATTTATAATTATCTTCAAAAATATATAGCAATGGCTAACAGCCACTGATGTAAATAAAAAAATATTGTAGACAAAAATATGTAATCACTTTGAACATGTCTCGTGATGTTCAGTTGAAGATTTCGCGATGTTTTCCTATGTTATTAGTCTCATTAGTATAAAAAAATGTTGGAATGTTCAAAAAGTTTCTACAAAAATTGTCTTTCGGAAACATTATATTTTGTAGTGAGAAATAATAACATTCAATCGAAAAATATTTCAATTGCTTTTTTTCTTCTAGTACTTGAGAAAAGGCTACTTGTTATTTATTACTTCAGCAACAACATTTCGCAGAAAAGACGAGCACACATCCCTAGCCGATATTATATGCTTTGAAATAGTCCCGTATCAAAAAAGCAATTTGTCTCGAGCTGGATTCTTCGTGCGTTTCGTAGTCCCTCAGCTCGCAACTGCGCGATATTTAAGTTATGAATATTTGCCAACGTACGATATGAGGTTTGCGCTTTTCGTGCTTTAAGTATATACGAATAGAATGCAAAGACGAGCTTGGCCCGGTTACGTCTTTACTGGCAAAGAAATGCAACATTCGTGCGTACGTCTATTGCAAGTACAAACTGTACGCTATTGTTCAGCATATCTTTAACGTAGAACGTTCCCTTCATTTACAATTAAACTTGCAATGTTAGGAGTAACTACTATCACAATCATAATAATTTGTCAACGTATGCCACAACATACAAACTGCGAAATGCAATCGTATAAGTGTATGTTCAGTTTCGTTTACTCATTTAGTTTACTGGTTTTGACAAAGGTTAAAGTTTCGTAAATAAATAATAAACTGTATTCACTGCAGTTTCGAAACACAATTAAACATTTTCAAATTGCACACCGACATTTTTTTCTGAATTTTACATGCTAAAAACTTTTAGATTCTCATAATTTTATTATCGACTAATTAAAATTATTTTCAATCATTCATATGCAAGATCAAATTGCGTCATACGCTCGCAAAGATCGGTAAAACCAATGCGTCTGAAAAAATTCTACCTTATTTCCTGAAAACGATGAGCTAACTAAAAACCAGATATTTCCTCGGAAACAATGCGTCTCAATCAAGCTCTGTAAAAAAAGAAAAAAAAAAAAAAAAAACGTAGAAGACATCAATCGAGAGCGTAAAAGCCCGCTAAAAGCTCGCCTTTGTTGCTGGCGCTTTCATCACTTTTATTAGTTAATATAATGAAAATTTTTTTTTTAATATTTTGGTATAGAATACTATCATGGCCGATCGAAATGTATCACTGCTCGTGTTTACGTGTGGCGAAGTGGTGTTATCGATGCGTTCAATTCGTTTTGGCCGGACCAATAATCAAATCAGCATACAAAGTAGTCGACGGATTTTTCCCTTTTTTTCGCCGTGGCATGTTTGCATGATCGCAATGAAAAGAAAACAAGACCGGCCGTTACAAGAAAATTGGCTTTCGTCGTGCGGTCCATTGTGTCGCCGATCGGACGTTTTTTCACTATTTGTTTTTTCGTCAGGTCTATTCAGTTTTGGGTTATTGTCCAGGCGATCGAGAACCCAGACAATGATGCGACAACGACAATATCGCTCGGCAAATACCCGCCTCAAGTAAAGATAAAAATTGTTCGCGCATCTATCTCCTCAACGCACGAATCTCGTCGACTCGATTTATTAACTCTATATTTCTCAACTGAATTTTATCACCCGCTGAATTATTGCCAAGCGATTAAACCGCGCTTGCATAAGCCCCGGTGACGGACCAGCCGTTACGTTCAGAACTTTGCTTCAATTGAGTGCAACTATGTTGCATTCTTGTTTTAATTTTTTTTTTCGTATAGCGATCAAAGGCGATCACATGAATATGGAATTTTTAACCATTTAGCCATCGCGCCCCAATTTACAGCCACTTTTCATTCGGCCGTCCTTTCAAAGGAACTTCGATATCCGGTCTATTATTCTCTCTCGCAATATCAAAAGGCGACGGTCAAAAGTTCTTCTTGATTAACAGTACGTTAGGCATTCATTAGAGGTAATTAGCCGAACCACGCAGAACATCACGTCTGCGCGAACTCTCCTATGATTTTGTTCGTGAAGATGAAGAGTGTGCACTCATAAGATGATTCCATATTGGCCACACATTTTTTTTAAACATAAGAATAAAGTCTAGGTTAAATTCAGTCTAGGATTATTTAGTGGATTAATTCTCATTCCGCACAATCCACGTTTTTCTTTCTGAAAATAAACACACCAAGTTATATAAGAAAATGTTATTTTATACTTCAGCAGTCGTTAAATCTAATTTGTTTTGTGTAACTTGCTGTTTACCTTTCTCATGATTACATATTTTGCTTTATACAAATACCACCTTGTTTTACATCTGTTTCACTGCTGTTTACTCTAACATTAATTTGATTGTTATGAATGTTACATTATTTGGTTTGTTACTGACGATTTCTCTGTTCTTGGATTCCTCGAGTAAACAATAAAAGTAATAGTAATAATAAACAGCAATTTATCCTCGCATATCTATTACTATTTCAACTGTCAATTACAAACATATTTCATATGATAATAAATTCTCAGAATGGAAAATGTGAAATTGTAGTTCACAAATCTACGTTTGAGTTATTCATCAGCGAACTTTAGATAAAATTAGAAACAATGATGACGTTCGATGGTGAAGTATAATTATGCAACACTCAAGATGCAAAAAAGAAGGAAAAAAGATAAGATAGATAGCAACGTCGCCTTTGGAAAACTTCTGAAACGTCTTTTTCCTGCAAGATATAAAAAGCAATCACACGATTGTATCTGTCTTGTATTCTGATTTTTATAGAGATTGAAAAGTAAACTAATTCAAAGCAACATAAAAAAATTGATCGTGTGAAATTTATTTTGTATTTGAGTTTTGAATGTCACGTTCTCAATTGTTTGTGTTCTCAAACAGCAAACGTTCGAACGAGTAGAAGAATATCGTCCTTGCTGGGTATAATGTGCCAGGTCTCATTCCATTATACATGACATCGTTTCACATTCCCTAATTCAGACAAGTTTCGTGTGCTTTTCGTTTGATGGCTCTTTACAAAATCAGTATAAGCTTTTGCAATGCTTGTTTTGCAATTCACTTTGCAAGTTGATTAAATACCCGAATTAAATGTAATACCATCAAGGCGCTCCGTCGCATTTTGAAAACAATACATCTCTGAAAATTCTACGAAAAAAGGTAATTATCGAACACATTCAAATCAGTTTTATGCTTTGATATTTAGATACTTATAAGAATGACATGTTGTACGCAAATAGTTTTGATATAATGCAAATTAATTTCAGGTTAACCAATTTTTGCTTTGAATCAATGCAAATGACATTTTAACAAATATCTCAAACAGTATTTGCATTGGGCCAATGCAAAAAATTTTGGTTATAATATTCATTTTTGAGAGCGTTGTTTTATATCGTTCTTTCAGATAGCAAGACAAAAACAATTGGAGCAAGTGACAATTTTTATCTGTCGACCGGTGTATACGTATATGGACGCAGAACGATGTAATTGAAAATTGATTGCTTTTCATTGGACTGATTTTCAGCCATGGAAAGAATTATTCAACTCCCAAGTAAAAATGTATATATATATATGAGTTTATAAATGACACATATATGGAACATATATCTGTGGCTTTGAGGAAAAACCAGTTAACTATCAATTAAAAACATTATAAAATGAAACTTTCATTATTTTTTTAATCAAATTTAAAGTTCTGAATAATGTTGAAACTCGTGAATTATAGTTTTTTGATCTCCATAGCAACAATTTTTTGAATTCATTCTATAGAAGTAAATAAAAAACAACGTAAAATATGTTTTAAACTTAAATGTACAAAACACATTTAACTGGTTATTCCTCACAGCCACAAATATGGCTTATTTATGCAACCCATGGATGGAAAATATGGCACACAAATGGCAACCATATATGGCACATAAATAGCCATATATAAATTTTAACTTGGGCTGTTGGTTGACTTTTTTGACAAAATTTTGAGTGTCTCGAAAAGAAAGGTTTTATGCGAGGCAACGGTTGTTATCAGAAATTCGATTTGCATTTTTCTCTATTTTGCTACGCACGCTCGATCATCGCTGCCAACATCATACACCATAAATGCTCTGAAACATTAATCTATCGTCGTTTCGCTGATGGTTATTATAATTCATATTTCCTTTGAGACCTGAGCTATTTCTTCACCGTTCACTGTTCACTGTAAAAAAGAAATCATACATTCTCCTGAGCAGTGAACTTCAGTAAGCATATCAAATATTATTTTCGAACCCATGCGAGATGAAAAATATTTGATCACATTGCCACCCTAAACAAGAGTATTTGTTATAATGAAAAAAAATTCATTCCCTGATCAATGATTGATAAAATTAGTTGAATTTTGTATAACGTTTAATTAATTTCTAAAATCAATAATGATTCAATATTTAATTTGTTTTACAATAATTAATGCATTACTGCAATAATTATTCTTTGCGATAATGAATGACAGCTAATGGATCATGGATGATTAATTGTTACTGATTTGTCAAACCTTATTACCTTATATGTCTATCACATTTGTAGCAACAAATTTGTATGCAGATATTTATGTAGTTAATATATATGCACCATATATGATTCGTTTTGATTAGGTTAATTTTTATTTTCTCTGTGGAATATTGCCGAAATGAAATTCCGAGGCAGAAGTATGCACACAAAACAGATTTATTCTGGTCCCTGACTGCGGTTTTGAATGCGATGCACTGATAACAAGAAACTTAATACCATTTGATGAACAAACGCTTATATTTGACGTCATTAAAACAAAGATACGCCACGATGAATCGTTTGGGAAAACAAAATCGCGCGATAAAAGAAAGAAAAGAAAAATGTTTCGTAAAAATTGCCGCGACGAAAAATCCTTTGTACACGCGTGCTGTTGGGATTCGCCGGATCGTGCGACAGGAAACATACAATTTCAAAGGATTAAAGTATATTGTGTTTAAACGATAGGCGAGTGCACTCTCAACCAACTAGAAATAATTGACTGATTTCGCAAAGCTCGCAACGGCAATGTTTTTGTCTGGGCATCATCATCTCAATTTTTTTCCTGTAAATATAAATTAAATAATTCATACAACACAAGAATCAATATCAAAAGTGCTACTCAATTGTTGATGCTTGTTATGGCATTGGCATCCATCAGTTAATACAATCAAATTTTTTTACCCGATGCTTAATTTTACTTAAACCACCCACCCATGAAGCAATTCATTTAACGTCGTTAATAATGAAATAGTCGGAACAAAGACCATGAAAAGGCTGTTTCGGGCTTTCATTCGACGTTTCGCAGACATCAACGAGACAAAGGATGCGAACATTTTTCAAAATCACCGGGTATACAATTGTTGTTTCGTCAATCAATTTCCAGCGTTTTATTATTTAAAACGATATCGGTCGGGATATAATTGAGAAACCAAAATCGAAACCGCGATTTAACAAACTCCATAAAATCGAAGCCCTCAGAGTGAAAATTCATTCCCTGACAGGATGGAATAAATTATGGACTTTGATTACCATGCAAATGCAGCCACGAGAGACATTTCAAATAACAACGTGATATTCGAACAATTTGTGTAATTATAATTAATGACAAAGAATGACAATTAATGGCCGAGGGATGGTCGTTGTGTCGGGATAAAATGTTGTATGAACACCCGCCCGTTTTCAGCGACTCTGCTGAAGTACGTGCGATTGCTACTAGTACATCGAATCCACGACTCGGCAACTGACTCTCGGCTTTCAAGTTGCCGACGTGGCAGTGGTTACATCGACTGCGCACCGTCTGTGCGGTGCACAATGTGTAATGCATACGTCGTTGCAACCGCACCATGGCGTACGAACAATTTGTCACCAACGCTGACACCGCGGTGGTGCGCAACCAGCTTGTTTGATAGGCTTAGATTAATTAGCCTTTTCCTAGCATTAGGACACGCACTAGTGTCGTTTCACTCTTCGCCGACTAAGCTCACCACTATGTTCCATTTTATCAGCTATCGTCCCAGCAGAAACTCCGAAATGAGCATGCTTATTTCAGAGTAAACATTTGACGTGGACAACCCGCTAGCTGATGTGAAATTGAAATAAATAAACTTTTTCGTTTAGAATTGTTTTCCAATTGTTGCTGTTTTGTCTCTAATCAGAACGGGATTCGAAAGTCAAAATCAGAAAAAGGCGCGCGTACCGCACTCGTTATATATGCGGCCGTGTTTCATGCTATTAATCTATGTGCTACCTATTAAAATTGCTTTGAATTTTAAAATGTAAATAATAAATAATTAAAAATAACAATTATTTATTTCATTTCAAAAAGTATCAAAGATTGTTCAAAGGTTTTTTGAAAGCTGTTTCATGCTTTGACTCTCTGTGTGGTAACAAATAATATTGTTTACTTAATAAAAGTATTATAACCAATTTGTAATTATTTATTTAATTTCTCAAATTAAGTAATAAGTAATTAAGTAATAAGATTGCTTCGAAATTAAAAATGTTATAACAGTTTACCATTTTCGATATAAAAGATGAGAATCTTTAAATGTTACAGGACTTTAGAAAAGTTACAAGCTTTGAGGTTACAACCAATTTAAAATAAAAATGATTACATTTTATTGATTATTTCATTTTTATCTAATTACTACATGAAGGTGTACACTCAATTAAATAAATTAAAAATAAAGAAAAATATTTTTGATTCCAAAGATATAAATTATTCAGGTCTAAGAAATGTCCCTTGATGTTTAATTTTTAATTGAAATTTAATTGTAATTAAAAAAAGAAACAAAATTATAATAAAACTAAATTGGAAAGAAATAAATTCCACTTCACAGTTCTCTGTTAGCTTTCAAGTGTACAGACGTGTTTTGTGCTTTAGTTCCTCGATTTCCAAGAAATCGGGTTAGTGCACAACTGTGAGCAACGCTATACCAAAAATTTACTGGTTTAAAATCAGAGGCAGAAATATAAATTTCTGCATACCCTATCTAAGGTAAACAGGTGAAGGCCAGTGGCCCAAACCCGGAAATGAACACCCGAAACCCATCCCACAAACCCAAAATGCCCACACCCAAAATACACGAAGCCAAAAAAGTTACGCAAACATAACTGAAATAAGCTCTTTTCCCACCTAAGAAGAAGCAAGCATTATTAATTCCATCGAAGATGTCTAGCTGTAGGATTACACAATTGCACTTGGAAAAAATCGTCCAACCAAAAAATATTAGATTTGTATCGCGGATTTTGAAAAACCGAATATGTATGTCTTCAAGCAATAAAGTCATTGTTGATAAACTCTCTGACACAAGGACTACAGTGATGGTAAACAATCACGAGCTCAAAATTAGACCTCTTCTAATAATATTATCCAATGTAACCTGAAAGATGGCATAGCGGACCCTGAGTACTCGCAAGTCATGAGCTTCTGAAGACAGATATACATCCACCCTGATGATGTAGATAAAATTCCCGAGACCATCAAAATAGACTCAAATCAAATCAACTCATTAAATGGACGATTATATACGGATCTTATGGTAGTGACCATATACCTATTATTCTGTCGATGGAATCAAACTCCGAAGAAATTACCTGTACAACACTCAAATGGAAATTTGATTGTGGCGACTGGGAATCATATCAATGTCTGATAAGCGAAGAGAGTACAAAAGTGCTACAAGAAGAAACCTTTGCAATAATCGACGAGGAACTAGAAAAAGATAAATTCCACTAGGGATATTTTTGAATAAAAAAGGTCATTACTTCAATGGAACAAAAACTAATTAGGACCCTTTTTCTTGAAACAAAACTTTTTTTAGAATATTCCTCGTCTTTTATCTTGAAATGCTTAGAAACGCGATAGAAATTTCGGCGTAAAATTAAAAAAGACCTAGACGCTTTGAGTCTAAATTAGCAAACTGCAGACGTTAAAATAACACAAACCGTATATGCAGGCTCTGAAGTATTCTCTGCAATGGGATGAGCAAAGCGAGTGCTCCATACGTATAGCTACGGGCAGATAACCTATGGAGAATCTAGCTCTGCGGAAGCAGTAATCGTTCTGGGATTACGAGTGGCTATCGTGGTCGTGGTTTTTGACCAGCAGACAATAAAGCGCCGTCGATAGGGAATTTTCGTTTTGCGCAAAACAACAACTTTTAATTTATCGTCACTCTCTTTGCCTTTAATCGATTTAGTTTAAATTGCGGTAACCGATGCAGCGTCCAACATAAACTTTGTTCACCTCTTTGAGAATTGTAAACGAACTTTTTTTGCGGAGGATTGAAACCAATGCTAATTATCAGTTTGCGAGATTGAATCGAAACGAATCAAGTAATTGAGAACCGGAGCGTTCGACCGAGAGTTGTTTTGAATTACAAAATGTTGCAATAGATTTTATAAAATGAACCGTGAGTAATATATTCAAAGGATCGTGTATGCAAGGAAACGGATATTTTGCACCGCCAAATACTCGAGCTTCTGCTTTTTAAGGACGCTTTTCAAGGCGAACAAGTAATTAAAATGAATAGCTCAAGAGCTCTTACTTTAAGATGGCACCTAAAGTGCTTGACGCTATAATAAATTGAGTTCGAAATCGAGCACGCACGTTTGACATACACTAAAAGACATGATCATGAATTTTTAAGTGTTACTAATAACCCTACAACAAATTATTTATGATTAAGAAATAAAATTTTTTTCTACAGTGATTATCTTAATCAGGCCCACAGGAGAATATTTTCAATTATTATAAGCATCAAAATTTATTTAAAATTTAAATATTATTTAGAATGATATCACACAGAGTTAAAATTCTTGGAATCTAGTATTGATCCTTCCGAGTAGGGATTGCCCGATAAGTCAAATTTTCAACAACAGGTTTATAATTTTGAAAAAAAAAAAACATTCGCATTTTTGTGAAAAAAAATCATCATTCCCGTCATACGTTATATAATTTATTAATTTTATTATTGTCAATTGGCACAATGTAACAAAATGCACGTGTCACAATTACAATTTACAGGTGACGTGACAAGACCCATAAAAGAGCAGCTTTTATTAGTGGATGCAATTTTAGGAAACTCGTTACACGTTTCGGCTTATCTAACTTTTGTTGCGCAAATCGCAAAGAGCATCAGCGTTACGACACTATTACTATCGTTGTTTCATGTGTGTCGTTTGCCAGATAGTAAGGTGGCTCTTTTCAAAATGTTAAATCAGAAATAAAGTTCACCCAGCAAAGCCAACTTACAGCTCAGATTTATTTTTGAATCCCCGATCATGAGATTTCATGCAATATTCCGAATGATTTCTTTTCAAAGTAGTTGTTCTATTTGATACATGCACTTGCAAAACCATTGCTAACATAGATTACAGTTCATAATATATCTAAAATGAGGTTCGAGAGAACTGCATTGCATTATTGCACCGACTAATTGTTACAAACTATCCGTCGCGTTATCCGCATGCTCGTTAATTTGTCCTCCATCGTAGTTCGGTGTTGAACTGTGGCTGCGAGCTTATAGCTCGTCACATTCTCAACGATAATCGATAAACTAAAATCAATGCCTGTCTGACACATCATGATCAAAGTCACCCCATTTTTCATGATACTCCTGATGCCACTATAAAATGCATACGTCAAATGTCTCGTTTATTGAGAATAATTTCATATTCAGTTATAGCTGACAAACATTTTTTTTCAGAGCGAAAATAAATTTGTCGAGAAAAATGCCAACTCGTGAATGAAATATCATGAACAGGAATAGTTTTTGAAGTCAATTTATGTAGAGTATGAAGAAAAAAAAACAGACTCCAAACGATCCGACGACAGCGTGCGCTTAATCTTTAATTAATGAAACCAATTGAAGTGTAAGGTTCCCACGAGAAAGTAATTGTTCAGACGTCGCGAATAATAAAAGAAGTTCAAGAAAGCGGAAGAGTATATCTGCAGTTTCGGAGGGGTTGCGTGACTACTCGAGCGTTACTTTTAATTAACGTGCTTGCTGTTCGCAGCTTCGCTCTCGCTCACATATGTATGCGTCCGCTAACAATTACTTCTATGGACAGCGACTTGGCAGTAATTTTTACTTATTACTACTGACAGCACTCCCTCGAGAGTCCCATTTGTTAAAGATGAAAATCACCTCCGGGACAGAGCACGAATTAAACCAAGTTTTTTGTACTTTACAACACTCTCGGACAATCGTCGTCTTCTCAATTGCTGATTTTTTTCCTTTTAGCCATTCGCATTGATTACGGTTTGAGTCAAATTTTTTCCCTTATGAAAAAAAATTATTTTCAAAGTTTATTAAAAACTGGAAAAATGCGTGAAACCCATATAATTGATTACTTAATTAACAGTCTGACAATAATTGCAATTGCTTTGATAACGATTGTCAAAATAATATATAAAACTAATAATAAATTTGCAAATTTAATTGCAAGTGTTTGATGGTGTCATCATATTGAACTGACGAAATAATTATTTTATCAATTTTACTAATTTTTTGCAAATGAACATTACTCACCCTTCGACTGTTCCCATCCTTAGGATTGAGGTCCGACGCCACTGTTCCAAAAATTGTAGGCTGAAACAAAAGGAATACAAAAATTTAATTTAATTTATTTTACCGTTAAAAGAAACAATAGCTTTTGGACAAGAACAAATTACGTCCATATTATTTGTTAACGAAACAAAGTTCATTAAACTTGCTGGTAACATTCATATTGATTCGCGTCAAATTATAGGAGAAATTTCTGGTGATAGTTAAAACTTAGAGTGACCCTTATTCGATATGGAATTGACTAGGAGTCGTATGTTTGTCTATAGCATAATTGTTCGTCAGAGTTTTGGCAAGACGATGATAAAGTAGATATCCTCAAGGCGTTGTGCGGTCTTTGTAATTGAACGTATCTGGAGAGTAAACCATCTCGAAATTTGTGATTACACAAGTAAAAATAGAAGTGGGGTTTTACCTTCGTCACTGCAAATGGTTTAACTTTATCGAAATTTGCTGTCCCTGTCGAGGTCTTTGTCTAGCAAGTGCATGGGATTTAACCTTGTCTCTTACAATCTGATTACTAAACTTCTGCAGTATAAACGCCGATTGTTTGATTACTATTGGTTCAGAATTGGAGCAAGACCAACGTAAAAACTTGTACACCGCAAATTTATTTCGCCATTTGAATTCAACTTCCCTCACGGATGAAAATATAAACCAAACATGCAAACAAATATATATATTTTTTTATGAAAATGTTATAAAATCAAAATATAAACTGATTATACAAATTATTGCCGCTTTTTTTTAAAGTTTTATATAAAACTTTTGGAATATATGTGTTTTATAAAATGTTTTTTTAAATTTTTATATAATTTGATTTTATTTTCTGTAATTTATATAAGTGTTTATAAAGTAAATATATTTTATATATAATGTTAATAAATTGGTTTATATTTTCGTCCGTGAGGGTTTCGTGTAATTAAATCGGACTTGCAAAGTTACCAAGGTTCCTAAATAAATAACGCATTAAATCAGTTTTTATCCGGATATTATGCTCGCAATTATAAACGTTTAACAGACCCGTATTATTGTTAGACACGTTCCAGCAACTTGTAACCGAAATAAGCCAACTTCTTAATTCAGTATGAACTGCGCTCATTTTAATTCATCGAAGAAATTAGATCCATATCTCATATCTTTCGCAGTTTTTTCCCCTTCTTATACAACCACGAAATTATATTCCTATGAAGTCGAGCCACGCGCGTAAAACTGCGAATTACGGAAGGCGCCGAGCCGTAAATTTCTATAACACCTCAGCTTCTACTTGCTGTCCTGCTCGGCGAAACCGTCTGCCTGTTAACTCATTCGCATATTTCCATTTGTCGCGAAGTGGTTTAAATTTGAGTTTGGACACGTTTTCTTCAGTTTGAAAATTCCGATGATTGGGTGAAGTAGAGGGGGGGGGGGCAAAAATTTACGCCCCGATTATGGTAATGACTGTTATTCGGGACCATCATTTTTTACCTCTAAATTATCGCCAAATTATGCGGAATGTCGATGTTATTGAATCTTTCGGAGTGTAACGAATTCTAAGAATTGAAAAACACTGCTGGTATCTTGCAGTGTGTGTTTGTAAGTTGGAAATCAATTGAAGATATAAACCCCAATTGACCTGTGGACAAACGCGAGCCAATTAAACGCTCTCTCATCGTGAGAGCAGCCACGTATGTAAACGCAGGGAAGCCAAGGATTTACGAGTCGGGACATTATTAAGTGTCGCGACTGGCGCGCAATAAGCGCCACTTTATTTATCGTCACAACAACGATAAAAGCGCAGTTGCGTTTCAAAAAAATTACGCGCGTGTCGTTCTCGCCTATTCCACAGTTTACGACAGTGCTGTCGCAGACAACGAGCAAAACCTTAAGCCAATTGAATTGAAAACAAATATCGTTTTATTGCCAGTTGTATTTTTCATTTTGGGAAAACCTAATGAAACAATGATTTATTTCATATTATTTTGCTAGTAGAAACATTTGCATTGTGTTTCATGAAGCAAGACTGAGCGAACGAGACAGCAGAACTTTGTAACGAACACGGATATTTTGGTATAGTGAACATTCACATTTTTTATTCTGGTAACATAATTTTCCGACTACGATATTTCAAAAAATTTTTGAATATTATTTTCTCCTCTTTTCATTCAAAAAATATGCACGGAAATTAAAAAATTTTCAAATTAAAGTCTTTCAGATACGTGTTTCCTCAACTTAGTTGAGTGACGCAAAATCGACCCCACCATTAAATTGCCAATAACAGTTGTATAAATGGTAGTCGTATTACTGCATTGTCTATTTCAGATGTGAGCTCATTGAAATGAGTGCTGTTCACCTACTTGTGCTTTTCTGCGTTGCTACTGGATCAACTTCATTTGCAAGAATCTATCACCAGCATGGTAAGCGAAAAGAAATGTTAAAATAAAATGAAATCACATATAAATAAGAAACACCAAACAATCGAATTTACGTCTACATACAACGAATTTTTTTTGCAATAAAGAAAAGCTATTTGTTTTCGAATTATTTCCTCCATGTTGAATATTTCCAAAGAAAAAAATGTAATTATACATAAAAAAAAATGTTGAAAAACTGAATATTCTCTTCTTCAGTGTTAAAATTTGTGCACACTTTTAAAGCGTACAAAAAATTTAATTTTGCAAATTTTATTATTTTGATATTTATTCATCTTTAATATCACTTTTTCGAACTAAGTTAAAAAAATCAACAGTTGCAACTATTATTTTTTGTTGTTTTTTTAAATTACTGAGTAAAAGGCAGTAAAATGTTTACTGAATGAATAGATGTACTAAGTTATAATGTTTCTGATTTCACCATTATCGATTTCTCTCATAAAGTATTTTATAACTCGCCACTTTCTTCGTTAAAGCTAAATCAATTCAGATAAGGATATATTTAGTGAAGGGCCCGATGTTAGTAATGTGGAATTATGTATTTCATCAAAATTAATTATATTGATCCCACACAACATCAGCGTTCCACAATCACGTGTACCAGCAGCAGCTGCACACATTGGCTACATCAATGCACACATGGAAATTAATCGCAATTTAATAATGCAATATACCCGGTACTTTCACTTAATTAGTTAAAACGCTGTTGGTTTTGTAAAAATTATATATGTATACATATATGCATATTTAAATGAATATATAAATATATCATGTTTACATATTATATTAGTTCATGTTAACATAATATTGTTATATTTTATCAACTATACGTAGGAAATAATATTTTGTTATACTAATAAAAAAATTAATAATTAATGTTACACTGGAAACACTAAATCACAATAACACAGTATATTGCAGAGAATTATTTGCCGGGCAATACATTACAGCAAAAAGCTTTGAAGCGAGAATTTTGCGTTGAAAATTTTGATTGCCGCTGAAGATCGTCAAAATCATTCGCTTTCATGAAGAGTGACGTAATTTGTCGGTGATGGATTAGACGATCAATCCACAGGAAATCCATGCGGCCCCGATAAATCACCAAAATTCAATCAGGTCATACGCGCGTGACAAGTAAGAGGAACGAACAAAGTGCACTACCAAAACACACCAAGTCAAAGTGAGTCGAACAGCAATTAAGAGATGCAACCCAGTGGCACAAATACGTACCCGCGTAAACGCTCGCTTCACGTTCATACATCACGTGCTTTAATTATGAACTCTAAATAACTTGCCGATCTTAATGGATTGTAAACTCAACCGTACCATGATGTTGCGTAAAACAAAATCATACGATCCGTTCACTGAGAAGAAACTGTCTAAGCTTCTACTTCTACATCCGAACCTTTGTAAAAAAGATCATATCCATAAATAAATCATATAGTTACAATATATTATTAATGTATTGACAATATATAGGCAATATATTGACCATATATTGAACATACATTGACAATATATTGCCAATATAAGAACAATTCATTGATTGTACTAGAATTTCTAGGCGTGCTTCGCGCGCCCGTTTATTTTCTGCCCTGTCAAACTGATCAAACTGTCAACAAATAAAAATTGGACATACAAACTTGACCGAAGGTCCAACCTGTCAACTTCGGCCTTTCATCAACTTTTTAATTAACGATTTTCAAATTGCTTATATATTTACAATGTATAGCCCATATATGAAAAATATGTAAACATATATTGTCAATGTATTAACAATCTATTATCAATATCTGATTTGTTGAAAATAATATATTGTCAATCTTTTCATAATATATGGACAATATATGATTTACTAGGGAAGTAAACTTCTGATCAAAATTTGTTTGTTATAGATCTGAATCAACTCAGCGAAACGGAGGTGAACCAAAAAAAAGGTAAAGTGGTGTCAAATCCGGGACTCAATTTTTCAGAAGGAAAAAGGTAACTGTAAGGTTTACGATATAAAGAAAACTTATTACACTGATAAAAAACCTCGGAAAAAGTACACCATTTATGGTGTAATTTAACTTTTGTCCCGTGATTTTTATTCGTTTTGTAAAATTACACCGATTATCGTTGTTATTTGACATTTTGAGGTTAAGTGTAATACGACTTGTTTGTAAATTTACAATGATGGTCAGTGTATTTTCACATCGTCAGTTAGTGTTTTTACACCATCAGTCGTTGGTTATTTATTGACACCGACCAGTGGTGTAACTTTTACGAGGTTTTTTATCAATGCACGGCGTATATATGATAATATGTTACATGTGACAGCATATATTCCATTTTACTCAATTTGTGAATTTGTTGTCTGACCTAATTGTAAACCAGCTGAAATGAACTCTAATTCCTCTATTTCCTGTTTATGCTGAGCCGAAGGGTTAGATTTTAGTATATCTCATCCGCTATTCAATTAGACTAGCATCCATTCAATAATCTATCAACTTCTTCTGAACTATTAGTTTCACCCAGTCAAATTCTACCGTCCAATCCATTATCATCACCTAATCAATTAGCATGCATACACATAGAAAATATTTAATTTTACTTTATGTTCCTAAATAAAAACATATTTATTTTTAGCAAACAAAGTTTAACGTATTACCCTGCTTTGTATCTTGTGAACGAAATAATTGATCGAAAATTTCTTCAATGTTACGCTTAATTGCTTGGCTTGATATATCGGTTCATTATCAAAGTCTATAACATCAAACTCATAGTTGAGTAAGTTAAAATTTAATTGACGGTGAAATTTCAAATGAAAAAATGTGCAATTAATCGGTACCCTGAACGTGCACTTAAAATGTCAAAATGCGTACATTTTTTGCGCATATCTCTTTGCGGTATTTGTTGGGACGCAGTGAAGACATAAGTAAAAATAAAATGTCGAGGAAACTTTGGAAATAGCAATTCACAAAGTGCATACAAATGAATTCTTTCATCGAATTTGAAATTCAATATTGAATAAGGACGCATTACACTATTCTTATCATTTATTGATTCGCTTGATTTGAAATTCAGATGTGTCAAATGATTCGATTTTAATCCTCGTCGTATTAAAGTAAATGGAAGTAAATTTATGAATTCTAAAGATCAAAACATTTAGATTAATTATAAATGAAAAAAAAAATTGTACAAAAAGTGACTGACGACTTGTTTTCAGAAACAATGATTTTAAAACTATTTACATCGAGCCCATAAAAAATAATCTAACAGAACCGGATCATTGGCGAGGACAAATGAAACTATCGCGTAGAAAAAAAGTTTGGAAATCGGATAAAAGTAAGTCCTGTGATGTACATAAAAGTGTGAGTGCAAGGAAAGCTTCACCTCACGCTGACTTTGGTCTGAATTTCCTGACATTTTTTTCTTCCGCAGAATCCACAAAACGAACCGCGCAGACGAAAACACGGGACCTCAGAAATGCATTAAGTGAAACTTTGAAAATGCATGAAGAGCTATCATGGAAAATTGATACCAGCAGGGGACGATCTGATGAATTTCAGCAGATCAGGCAAATAGCGACATCAAAGCCGCTGATTGAGACACCAGAAGCCATTGAAAATGAATACAAATCTGATGCAGAAGCGTCTACACAAGTCGATAAGAATTTCGTCAACGTCTTCTTTAATACATTACCAAAAAATGAAGGTTTGCCGAAAGAAAAAGAAGACATGAATCCAAAAGTTCGTAGATCACATTCTATGAATATGTTGCGAAAAAATACTCAAAGAAGAGCTATAATTATTTTTGATGACTTGAATACGGATAATTTTTACCCTTAGTAGCTGCAATCCCGTGCTTCGCAAGCGTTTTCTTGTCATTTGTCGCAGCGGTTGAATTTTCAACTATTATTGATAAATCATATCTAGTCATATTCAATTATTTGTTTGTTTGTTAGTTTGCCTCGAAGGATCTCAGTAATATACTGTATTCGATATGCTTTGTTGTTCCCGATCATCTTAAAAAGTTTATAATTAATACATCTTTGTTTCAGATAACAAAAGAATTGGAATATTATAAAGGCGTGCCGACTGAAGGAAAAAAATTGCCCGGTCCCGACATTAGGGACCTCATCAAAAGGTTCATAGAGCACAATGACCATGCACTTGAAGATGAGGATATGGATACTGGCCTTATTGGAATACCGGTTTCAAAAATGGATAACAGAAACATATTCTTACAGGAACACGCAAAGTAGCGTATCAATATAAAAAATATAGTCTGATAATAGATAAAACAACGCATTAGCCATTCTACTTTATTCTAATGATTGATTGTCTGCAAAATTGATTTTGTAATAAAAAAAATTTACTGTCATTGATACTATAACTATTTTTTATATTCAGATATATTCTTGAAAAAATAGGTAATGCAAACAGATACAAAAATAATTTCAAAAACAAAAAAAAAAACTATCATGATCTTTGTAATTTAATTACCAAACAGAAAACAAAAACTTTTGACAATTGTAAAATTAGTTTTCGCGTGCACGTATCCACGAAACTGCAAATGCCTAATTTCAAATTCAAAATCGCATCATCCGAGACTAAGCTCGGCTTATCGATTCGTCTCGAGCTCATGTAATACGATTTCGCCGGTTTGCATTCGAAGTTTGAAATATTTATTTAATTTTGAAAGTTTCTACGAACCGTATGGAGCACCGCATGGTTCTCTATACGATTCGTAAGGTAACTATGCTTTTTCTGAATGAGGTGCCGACAAATACTATCACTTTGGTAATTATTTTTAATTATTTTCATAAGGTCATTTTGAATTTATTTTGATTTTTATGTATAAAATCGATTCGATCTACACATATTAAAATTTGTAATATGTGTGTAATAAATCTAATAAAATAAGAATTAAAAAATTACTCAATTTATTTAAACTGAAACATTTTATTCATAAGAGGAAAGATGATCTTATAATGTTACGGGATTTTTTATCGTAATTAGACCGCACTCCAAAAGTCAATATTGATTGATATGTGAAATCTGCAACATTATTATCAAGAAATTACAGCTCTAAATTCATCAAGCAACACACTCGTATGATCAACAATTTTTATTGTAAAATTTTTTAACATAAAAATATTTTACTTATTCGTCATTTAAAATAATTTAAACACCAGTATTGCAAAAATTTTGATTCATTATTATACGATATATTATATGAACAAAAAATACTTTGGAAACGTAAATAATATTTTCGTTAGATCTGAAAAATCGTCGTGTAACGGGAAAAATAGGAAACAGACGAAAAAGTTGACCACGAAGTTTGTCGAACGAATTTGTCAAATTATGATAAAAGCTCTTATTTGCATATCTCTGGGTCGTCGACGAGCGCCATTTTGACAAATGTGGCTTCACAAGATAAGTTGCGAAAACGATTGGCTGACAAAAAAATCATGCTTGATCATACTTATGAAAAAAAAATTAGAGATAAATATTTTTAAAATTCACAATCTTTTAGGTAATGTGTAAGTTCTACTGCCACGAAGTTATGGTGTTGTTCATGAAAACTACAATAATAAAATTTTTCAACAAACTGAACGAATCATAATACAAATTTAATTTGTTTAAGAATAATTAAAATATGAGATAAAACCAGTAATGTCGGTTACTTCCAGTTTAACATTTCCTTAAGGCGCGTGTGCTCAGATCTATGTTAAATTCGGAAAATTATTTTTTTTTACCTTGCGACAAGGCAAAAATGTTGCCCTCTTAGGGCTAAAATATCACTTTTTACCCCGTTCCATTGTAAAAAAAGCACCGTTTGCAACACGAACGCGAGCGCCCGTGTTACGAAATATACTATTCGATAAAATAACAATTTGTATTGTATTGTTCTCAATACAATACATTTCGCAACAAATTCTATACAAAAATCGATCCAGCAATCCAGTGTCAACTAATCTATTACTGGATTAATTCATGTGTTAAAATAAAAAATAATGTTGAAGTGGGTTTTGAAATTCAACTTGTGTCTGAGCAATTACTTTAAAGATATGTATTTCAATTTTATCTGTCATTTCAAAGTTTAACATATATGCCTTATATGTGGTTGAATATATTCTACTATATCCGTATCATAAATGCGATATTACGAGGCAGGTATTAATACAACCATATATGCAACATAAATTTTATTGTGTATGTGGCATATATATATGAATATGATAAATGACTGCGTATATGTCCTTTTACCGGGAATGTAGTAACACTGGTCGCACGTCTATTTGTTGTTCACATAATTTCATGGTGTAATACTAGTATCAGATTCAGTCAATAATTTGCAAGTTGAATAGCAAATTTATGTGCAGATTGTTCTAGTCTCCGAAAACTTAGCAAACTTAGAGAGCAACGTATATGATTCCTACAAACTGATGTTCGCTGGGCGCCGCATATCGATTGGCCAGAAATACATTTGGGGCTCGCTTTTATAACTTTGATCGTTTAAATTATAAAACTTTGTTCTAACACAGACAAATAATAACAAATATAAAACAAATTTCCAAAATAAACGTAACTGTCAGATATTGTAAAATCTCGTGGCAATCATTTTAAAGATAATCTGACATTAATTTTAGTTTCTGCCTAATTTTTTTTAATTCATAAAAAAAAATTTAGCTTTTCATTTATTTTCTAAACAGTCAAAACGATTGAGATATAGGTTTTGACGAATGCCGATAACGTTTGGAAACAACGTGTCTTTCGTTGTAGTGGATATTGGATTTTTATATTTTTGTGTCAGTTTGGCGCAAGGCCAAATATAAAAAAGCCAGCATTTCGCGAAAGCAAACAGATCGAGTCACAAAAGATGAAGCTACGTAAAAGTAAGTTTATCATGACAGACTGCAGATGGACAGGCTATGGTGAAAAATAATTTGGAAATGAGAAGAAAGTCGAATGTGCCACAAATCTTCAAACTTCGAATAATTCAAATAGCTTCTCTCTTTCAATACTCATTTCGAGCTTGAATTGTTTTCAAATACATTTTTGTAAAAAACTAGCATTAATGAAATCGTATTTTCAATTGCAAAATACGAGGAAACGTCTTTGATACGAATTTAGGAGCTTTGCATTCAATTATTTGGAATTTGTGATGAAATTTCTTTTTTTTCCAACGAATTCGTTTGACTTTATCACTGATATAAACAAGTAACGAAGTTAGCTGGATTTTTTAACGGAATTATAATTGCGTGTATGCTTACAAATTTTCGCAGGGAATCAATTCCGAAAGGTAGAAGATCAGCACAGTTATGTCGACAGTTTACATTATGTACACAGTTTTTATTAAAATTTAATATTAAAAATGTAACAGGAAATGAGAAAAAAAAAGTTTAGTTTTTAATTTTAACATATGAAAATTTGACATTATTCATTTTAAGCACACATATTAATAAAATGAAATAAATAAATTATAAGAGTAAAAATATTATTTTTTAACTTCACCTTGTGAATTGAAATATAAAATACATTTGATTATAAATCGGTTAATGATTAATAGATTAATTGATATTGACTTGTTCAAATTTCACTTCACATTCAATATTTTGACTGATTTAAATCGCGCGCGCACTTTCTGACTTCCGGTGGTAGCTGTGTGCCCAAATTGTACTCTGTCAAACTTTCGTCTAATAATTGCACCAATCGCTACTATCTTCAGTAACACAATTTGTGAATGTAAATTTCAAACTTATAATTTCCACTAAACATTCATCTTATAATCAAATGTTTTTTATATTTCAATTCACAAGGTGAAGTTAAAAAATAATATTTTTACACTTATAATTTATTTAATAGTTGGTGAAGTTAAAAAAAAATATTTTTACACTTATAATTTATTTATTTCATTCACACAAAAAACCGTTGAAGGTTAGCTATGCTTACGGTGAAATCGAAAGTAATAATCGATTGGTTTTAGTAAATACTACTGAACTTCCTTTAACGAGTAATGTTATAATTTAAACTTTAACGTTAAGTGAATAGCTGTAATATTCCTAACTTCCTTTTACCATAAAATTGGTTGATTTTTTTTCCATGCACCTTTTCAAATAGCATTTTATATATGCCTTAATTTATGTCCCTCATAGAAATTTTATCAAAATGTATATAAAACACGTTTTCCATCTTGCACTGATTTTAGTTTGTATTAAAATGTTTCAGTTTTCATTTCTTGTTTCAGAGAATATATTTACCAGAGAGAATCATTTGAATATGCACACATTCAGAGTTATAATTTTGACCTCGTTTCTCAAAGCTCCAACAATGATTTTTTCCGGGAAAATATTGTGCATGTACCTTCTTCTTAGCAGAAAACGTAAATGGATGTGACAATTGCAATTATTTTTATTATTATTTTTTTAATCAGAATGAATTTTTCGTAATAATAAGATGGAACTGCGATTGAATCTTTCGTATAAAATTGAAAAATTGTGTAGCGCTGAGACATCGAAATAGACACAATGATATCATGATATAAAAACATAACTACAACACTTGTGTTGTTGTTCATAATGAAAATTATCTTTAGACTTCTCATCTTCTATAATTCAAGTCTAAAACCACATATATACTTACACGGTCTCTGATACGATTCTCATCAAAAGTATCAAGGTTTACATTTACAAACATCTCGTTTCATTGTCATAAACTAATTTGCTATTTAAATAAATGGAAAATTAAAAAAAATTAATTAATTGAAGTAAGTCAATTGAACATAAAGTAAAAATATACTTCGCGCTAAAACACATTGCGGAACTCACCCATAATACATAACCCAGAAGTGCAGTGAGTAAAGCTATCAATAGCCCAAAAATTACCGGTAAGGTTTCCGCATCTGAGTGTGTCATTTTAAAAACTCAAAATTGATTTATTCTCCTTTTTCGCGCAAAACTAAAGTCGAACCCGATTCGTTTCATTTTTGTTTCACTTTACACAACCTTATTCTGCATCGTACAAATTTTCTTTTTGTTCACTTTTAAAAAGCGCTACGTATGCATGCGAGTGTATGCAATTTTTTCTTCGTTTTTTTTTTTGAGTTCTTCTCCCTATTTTACTATTTCTTTTAGCTGAAGCTCGTGAATCATTCGCACTTTATGAAACGCGGCACCTTGCGTTGAAAAGAAAGATAAACAGGCAGGCAACGACACCGAGAAATATTAACGCGTCCCGACCATGTAACGGGTGGTATTCAAAAAAAAAAGTAACAACCGGGATTGCAAAAGGAGTCAAATAGATGCGCGTCGATGTAGATGCATCGGGTTTCTGCTTTCACGTCTGGCGTCGAGCATTGGACGCGGAAACGCGCGGGTAAATATAGTGCAAAACGTAGCAAGCAAAATATGCAACCTCTCGTGGACAGACGTACCGTCTGTTCGTCGGCTAAAACGATATACTGTTCGACGTTTCCATAATACGTGTATCAACCAAGATTAGCATCTTTTATCTTTTCATGGCACCAGCAATTCGAACCAAAAATTTATATTCATGGATTTCGTCATTTTAACAATCATAAAAGCAACTTAAAGAATTATTTTTATTTTGTTTAAGATGAAAATTTAAATCTGAATAAATTATTTGAACAAATCTGTTAGACTTTTTGTTCTTGTAATGTGATTCGATAAAAAATATTCTGAAACTATTTGAGAACACACCTTTCACCTAGGATGAAAATTTCTAGTTTGATCAAGACATCAATTACCACACAGATTGTGGTACGAAATTTAATTGGATTTATTGATTAGATCTATCTCGATTCTCATTTTATCTTCGTACCTGATCGTATAGTTATAGACATTACTCCTAAGAGTGAAGAAGAACAATAATATATTTGAAGGGTCATGGCGTTCAAACTCCATATCTCTACATCTTACTGATTAAATGGTCAAACTCATCAACATCCATACAAATGTGATATCCGAAAGAGATATCAACAGTAGTTTTGCTGAAACTTTCTATTTTTGTTTCTTTATCACATTGAGTTTGTCAAAATGGTTTCACCGTTTAATATTCAAGAAGTAAAAGAGTCTTAAGGACATTTTGGAATGTATGAACCGAAAGTAAAGTTGCATGTCACATGAAAATGTTACACGTCTTTAATGTTATTTTAGAGTGAAATGTCGAAGTGGATGTGTCATTGGACTTCTGAGTGACAAAAATCTCATAAAACGTGTTGTCACCGTAAGCTGATCACGTCTTGACAACTCTTCCGGCATATTTTTCAAGAATTTTAGTTTACACTCTGCGCTGTTTGACATCATGCTGTAACGTCAATTCTAAATATTTTTTGTTGCATTGTAAAAATATAGTCCGTAAATAATAAACAAAAATACATAATATTATTGTTAAAACAAGTTACCAAAGGAGGATTCACTTTCCCGTCTACGGTTTTACAGAAGGTAATAAAAAATTTTATTTTAATCAAAATTGTTTTCAACGAACTTATAAATTTCAATGGATTTTACTTTTATTTGCAATTGTAACATTTTCAGACTTTAAATTAAATCTTAGATTTTTGGAGAGTTGTAATTTTTTTCACTACTGTCGATAAATTTTCCAGCAATGGTATTCTGTCTTACCGGCTGTTGACTATGTATAGCCCGTGGTATTTACCATACGCTGGTTTTGAAATCCCTTCGGTAACGTGGGATCACATGATAAAGGGAATTTTTCACAGAGTCCTATAGAATGATAAGAATTGTTTCGTCATTACCGACAGCCAGCAAGATGTCTGAATAATCTTTTCTGAATATTCTAAATAAATTTCATTTAAAATTGTTAAGATCGGATGATAAGTAACAAATCTAAGTATATGAATTTATCATGAATATTTATAAATTGAATATGCTAAAATAGTATTTGTTTAAGTTTAATTTTTTTTTATTCAGTCAATGTATCACTTTACAAAGTTAAAGTTGAAAACTTAATGTTAAACGAGAAGTTTAGAATTTTTTGTCGAAGCTAATATTATTCATTTGATGAATTTGATTATATTTCAATTTTCAAAAATTAAATTAAGGACAAATAAATCCAAAAAAAGTCTTACGATGCTGTTATATTCTCATTAAGTTTCTGTAAAACTGTTTGGAAATATATTGATTGTATTTTACCAATATTTATCATCATTAACTATTATCAGTAATTATTGTCACTTGTAATTGCCGGAACAAATTGCTTAGAATATTTCGCCGCTATAGAGATCAGCTGATTGTAAGATTTGCTCATATTTACAAAACGCGACACTGTATTCTTTTAATCTACAAACACAGACGTTTCGAATTAAAAAAACATGTTATCGATCTCATTTCTTCCGTTTGAGTCGACATTTTTGCTAAGAAAATCAGAAACGCTATCTGGAATGCCATTCAGCAACAAAGTATAACCCGCTAGAAACGTCAGGACAAACTTTCGATACGCCTTATTCGCGATTGCAATTGGTTGTTTTGTCGTGTTTTCCAGCACGCTGTGGGATTTCCTGTAGAAAGCAATTCAAGATCATTCCGTATACGTCTTACGACGCCGGTAACTAATGAAAAAGTCATTCCAGTGTGGAATCGTGTTTCCGTATGTGGAAAGACGCACGGCTGCTCGGTCCTTAACCACGAGATAGTCAGCGGCTTTTTATTAGCAAAAGACTCCGCGCGTATCTAAAGGCTCGGCCTACGTATCACACAGCTACCCACCTACTTCGAGTCCCTCAGACATTGACTCACCTCTTCGACTTCGTTACCGAAAAGTATACGAGTAACTTCTCCTTTTCCACATTTTGCACTTTTTTCTCAAGCTTCTTTTTCTCAATACTGTGAAAATTTTTTGCTCCATTTAAATGAGTTCATTTACAGTTTTCATGGTAGATGTTGAATATTTTTTTTTAGTCTTGATGAAAATTTTGTTCCCTTCATTTATAATTATTTTTATACTTTTTGCAGAAAAAAAATAAACGTTGAAATTATCATTGAAAAAACGCATGTCTGCTCAAAAGCGTTGAATAAATTTGTATTTTCCAAAGAGTACATAATACAACAGGCAATTATATCGTACGAACATTTTACTGCATCTGAATATTTATAAGTTTCAGTGTTTTTTACAAACTACATATTGTATTGTAATCAGTTTATAAAGCGGTCGCTAATTTATTGCAGTCTTGTAATTGTCATCAGTCGTGTAATTATTTTTAAATTCATCAAGCTTATTTGAATTACATATATATGTAAATAACAAAATTTTAAACGATTTAAGATTTTGATCCCAGGATAAAGTAACTATTTGCAAAACGTTTTCCCGAAAAGTTTTCATTCAAAAATAAGAAAACAAATTGAGAATCCAACATTAGAATTGGTTCTAGATGAAAACAAAATTCTTGCCGTTCAACTTTAAAATTGTCTCAGGCGATTTGTTGTCGCAATTGCAGACCAAACTTTGAACACGATCGGAAAAGTTGTGAGAACAATTCTCGCCAAATATGTGAGTTGTCACGTAAATCCGTATCGATCGGAGATTAAAATACACTCGATGGAAAAGGCTATTTTGCAAGAGAGATTTTTATTCGATGACTTCAGTTTTATAACCTGCCAAAGTGCACTTCTTTAGCTGAACGAGTCGACAAAGTAGCTTATAGCTAAATGCGTGTCTCTGCACGTTTGCCACAATTGTTTTTTTTTTTCATCTTCAAGTTGGCCTGACCTGATAAAAGATTTACAACTCCAATTTATCTTTGTAATGATTTCAACTACTTTTTCCATTGTCTTTAAATCTTAAAAAGAAATTCTTCTATGTACTTAAAAGTAAAAACAAATCAGTTAAACAACATTATTTAAAAGTTGGAACTAATTTTGACAGGAGAAAAAAATCAAAATAGATAGAGTAGTGTAATACCAGAAGAAAATAGATAAAAAGAGAGATTTGAATTTGAAACGAAGAATATACATATAAAATTTTAGAATAAAAGTGACTTTTGTAAAAACAAGATCAGGAAAAAAGATAGCTTATGGCAAAAAAAACAATATGAACAAATGTTGAATCAAAAGCAACAAAAGTCACTAGTATCATAAAAAGTTAATAATATTCAATAATGGAACATTCTTATGAGAAAAATATCACACCCGAGTGAACAAGAAATTCGTAACACATTATAACGTAACCTAGGAATGAGTGAATGAAATTCATGAAATTGCAGAATATATAATCTCACCGCTGAAGTGGTGGCCGGTACACGCGGCAAATTTGTGGTACGTGTGCCAAGTCCAGCAATGCATCCTCTGGCACATTGAACGTCGGTGCTCTCACATATCGGACATCCGACAGCAGCACCACCACGTTCGCTCAAAATGGGGTTACTGCCGGTAGTATTGCACGTGGTGTAGCCTTGATCCGAGCTTGCATTGGAATTCGGTCGTGAGTCGTCCGAGCTGTCGAACGGCTTGAGATTTCGCGGCCGGTGAATAATGCCGACCGGCTCCCAAATTTCGCTCGTCGATGATGAGTAGCTGTTGTTTTCCTTTGTCTCGCGACTACGCTCATCCACGACCTTACCGCCCCGAGCTACGGTCACCTCTTCTTTGGTCACAACGGAAGACTTCACGCTTAGCGAGGTTTCCAGCCGTACTGGCACTCTTCAAAGAGCAATTCATTTAGACCGAGAGTATCTCCGCTTGGACAATCGTAATGAAAATGTCATAAATTAAACGACAAAACAAAAAATGCTCAAAACAGAATCGAATATGAGATTATGGAATAAATTGAATCCGGATTAAATTCCGATCAATAAAATTTAATTAAATTACTGACATTCCCATTACGAGTGAATTCGTTCTGATTTTTTTATTTTCGTCATTATTATTTCAGGCACATTTATATTCCACTTTGTCGAGTGAAATGAAGTCGGATACGAAAACGCACGATTAAGCTATGTGAAATTTTATTCTCTTGCGGTATCGCAATGAACAATCAGCGAATGAGTACGGGCCCAACAAAAATTGATGGCGGTATCGCTGAATCTCATTCGCAGTGTTGATATATTTATCTGTGACTTCTCGTGTATGTGGAATAACTTTTGTGCCGTGAAATAGCAGCCGTTGGGTGATGCCAGAACGAACTCTAATAGAAGTTCGACGTGGTCGACCACACCGGTATGGCCCTGATTTGCTGAGCCAAGGAAAAATGATTTCAGTTTCCTAGATCAAAACATGATAAGTCCACGGTCAGGCGCTTATGCTACATGTAACGCTTGTATTATATGTGGCCCTCATAAGAAAATCGATTAGGTAAATTGATTGTTGGTTGGTTCAATTTAATCAACCAATCAACATCTAGGTAATTATTGACCATTTCGGTCGTTGAGTTTATATATCATTAAATATAAATGTCATAGTATATCATAATCAGAGTAGAAACGGAAAATTAATCATTCATCATTATCAAAGTCAACAAGTTAGTACAATTTTATAATTAATCATTTTGTTACAAAAGTTAACTACGGTTTAAAATTATTCGTCAGACTCGTCACTTTAGGGACCAATGTTCGAATATCGGTGACAATATTTATATTTATAAAAATTGATAAATATTGATGTTAACTTGAAATTTTCATTTAAAAAATAAAAAAATGATATTCAGAACAGGTTAGATTTTCTGCTGAGGGTCATATCGAATCCATTCGTAACATGTTTGAACAGTGGCTGATCTGGCTTGCTGATCAGGGCCAAGCCAAGTGCTGTAATTCCTCGACAAGCTTCAGAATTCAGCCCGATTAATTTTTTTACTAAGGGAGGAGTACGCGCCGGTACCTCTGTATGCCGGCCCTGATAAGTATGCGGTTGAGGAGGTCGCACGGCGGCACCTGGCCGGTTATCATGGCCTCCCGTATCGCGACTCCGTCGGGCCCCTCGAGGGTTATTGGCACTCCGTTAATCAGCAACACCTCTTCTTCCTGCACGCACGACTTTTTCTCACAGTCGATGACCTTCACTCCGGGCCCTAAGATCGACTCCACTGTCGACTGGATTTCGTGGTCATCCATCTTTGGTTAACGTTCTGTGACAAAATATCAAATTCATGGTCAAATTTGACCGTCAAATTTTCAGGCTCCGATTTGTGAAGCTCGAGACTCAAAACCTTTTTCAATAGCTATTCAATATCCGTCGTTCGTCCGAATCAAATTTCTTCACAAAATATCAACGCGTTTACCATCTTTGGCGTCTGAAAACTCGCAATTTTATTCGCGAAGATTGTCCGATTCGCAAACTCAGAAAACGAGCGAGCCGTTTGTAAATGAGGAAAATATAAAAATAACATACGCGACAATCAGAAAAACGTCACGCCGTGCGACGAATTTCATTGTCGCTGTGTGCGTTTACCCTCTGCGTTGCAATTTCACATTTCGTCTTGATGCACATGACCGTACGTGGCATGGAGCACAATCGTCGGGACTCATTTCCGTCTCGTCGAGCGCATCTAACGAGATTCTAGTGAGATATACAATCGAGTTGGCACGAGTCTCGTTTCTAATAAAAGCTTCGCGGAACAAGAAAATGAGGAAAGATATGCTTTTTCGTCAATCAGTGTATGTGCAAAGTGTAATTGCATTTGAAAGACGCTTCAATTAAAATCATTAAAAAATCATTTTAAAATTGTGAGATCATTTTCTTTTTGTCAACAACACAACAATGAGCAGGAGTTATAATGAGACAAACTTTGCAGTTGAAAAACTTATGGAAATGTAAAAATGAAAAAAAAAATATAAATACTCAATGTAAACAGTTGAATGGAAAGCGGTAGTAATGATCGTTCAAAAGTGTAAGCTCGCGGCACGGTCCACCAAGAAATTGAGACGTTTCAGACATCGATCAGTATGGCGGGTGCAAACATAATGACGATATGCAGAGAAGCAGTCATGAAAATAGCCAGCGAAAAATAAACGAATGCGGTGTGTAGCTCAGACGCTTTCTCAGTATTGCAATTCGAACACTTGTAATTTCAAACAACTTTTCCGATGCCCTCTCAAACTCGACCGATTGGTGCTCGACTTTTAAGTTAAAATTTTTTAGCAGACGCTCCCACTTGAATGATTGCTCGGATTTTCTTGATTACGTTCCATCGTTGTATATACGACGGAGTTTCATCTTGTTACTTGTTCAAGAGCGACACTTCATGACATTGTTGAAACTTGGTTGTTCCAGTTACCGGCGCGAATAGTTTTTTGAATTTCGATTCCGCGATATAATATAAACAATCCCGACAGATTCACACTGGAAGTTGAATGGATTCGCATAGCTGGATAACTAAAATAGGTTGCTAATAAGAAAATGCACTGAACCCCGGCGTGCATGGTATTGGAGAGGTTTGATTAAAGCGAGGGAGTGTTCCACATTCCTTTCCAGGAAATGGCACCGGCTTTACAATACTTTGGCGAGGTCACTATTTTTAGCTTTGCAACTAAAGTAGACTCTATTCCACAAGGAGAATTTCGAGGAGAGAAAGCGGAAGTACTAGAGTCTCCAGTTGGAGTGCGCCTCGAGACAGCAATTAATTGCTCAGCTTAATTAACAGTCATGTGCATAATCTAAAATGACACCTGGTATTTATATAGCGGCTATTTGAGCTGCTAAATTTAAATAACGAAAATTCTTTGAATTCGCAGGAGAATGATTGACCGAACAAAGAGAGACGAGCACTTTCTCCAAATATACCGTTCTTCAAAAATGAACAACAATTTACGGACAACAAACTTTTTTTCCCCGAGATGTTACAACTTATAAAATGGCCTGTCGAGTCCCAAATAGCTTTCAAGCTTTTTGCTGTTAATGATACTGTTTATCAATTACGTGCAGCGAAGTTAATGAGAACCTATTCCTCTGACTTTACGGTTCACTATTTATATTTATGATTATAAATACACTGCGATCTTCATTTCCAACGAACCGACAAGTAATTTGACCCGAAGATATGGTATTAATTACAGTTGATCTTTTCATAAACTCTGATCTCTTGACACTCATTACCTACAAGATCATGAATTACTTCCGAGATTATTTCAATACCCTTGAACGGTTTCTGAAAAAAAACTTGAACTAGATTTCTGATTTCCACGAATGAAGCTCAATGATTAATGACGTTATTTTTCAAACGAAGTAAACAATTGTGTTGTACAATTTGAATTTTTATGTGTAATAGAAAAAAAAAATTGACTTATGTTTTATGTGAAAACAACTGGTTGTTTTTCAGTTTTTTTATCAGAATAGAAAAACGGCTATTTATTTGCTTTACTCAAAATCGGAAAAGAATAAATATTTTAGTTATATATTTTCACAAAATGTTCATGTATGTTAATATCACAAATGCAATGTCACATGTGAATTTATTTTTACCCAGGAAGTCAAATAAATCAATTCAGTTTTACTATATATTACTCCGATTCTGATAAAACAGGTGCGAAAGAGCGCGTTTGGCGCTCGCAGTATTTTTGAATGTATGCCAAGTCTGTAACTATGTTTCCAAACAATGGTATAATTTGTTCATTAACCCACGTGGAAACGTTCAACGAACTACGGTAATTACACATAATCGCACAACGAATCACGACAATGAACGCCGAATTAATAGTTTTGTGCGAGCGGATAAATTTTCGTTTACGCTCAAACTATTTACCTGCGAAGCGATTTTGTACGCAACGTTTGACCCACATACAGTTGTTTTGCAGACATACATCATTTTATAATTTAACCATGTCATTTTCACGACTCGCATTATTAATCGAGTTACAGGTTGCGTTTTACTGTTTCTTTCGTTTATTCAGATTATAATTTGTAGCTTGCACGAACATGTTTTTGTCTGATTACAAATTGTGGCCATTTCCGAGTTCCAAATGTACAATTGTCATAAAAAGAATATCAACATGCAAATTCATATTTGAACGAAAACAAAAATTTATACATGACAAATGCATATGCAACAATAATATATTCGATATGGTCAACCGGGATAAATGTGACACATCATATTTTATATAAATTAATAAATGCTTCATCAAATTTAATTGTTTATATTCGTTCATTAATTAATAATGATTCTTAATTAAAAGAATTAAAAAGATGAAAATTAAGAATGTCACAAAATTTATTTGATGTGTCATATTATCCCAGAGTGTCACTATCACCCCGGTTGACCCTACAAATTTTATGCTTTTATTTTATAATATAAATTCGATATCGCATTTTTTGAAATATGAAAAGTCCGCGGATAATTCCAATATCAAAAAATATTATAGTTCTTGTCGGTTATTGCATTTGATTTCCGCAAAAAAGTAAGAACCGTTTCTCCGCTATCTGCTGAGTATGATTCTGTTAGCTATTATACAGTTCAATGATTAAGCCAACTCGATCTCTCCTACGCCATCGACTCTACCGTGAAAAACAGATCGACGCATTTTTTACGTCATACGAAACAACTTTCTTTCTCCAAGCCAATGACCGAAGGTAATCGATACTGAAAAGTAATCGCGTGAAACATTGTCAAATCAGTTAAATTCATCAGTCTCTCTGTCTTCTTCTACTTTTCTACTCTCCCCTCCCGGTTTGTTGCACCAACCATAATCGGACTACATTTTTTTAAATAAAAATTCGTGTCCGCATTCAAACGTCTCTTATGCATTCACTGCCATGAAACCGCGCCGCAAGAAAATCGACAAGAATTTGCTTTGCTTCGTGAAAATGGCGGAACAAAAGTTTTAGCCTTGGACTTAATTCAACGCGACCTCACTCACGTATAGTTACTAAAAGTCTTGTAAGATGGAAAAGTAATCACTCGATTTCAATAATATCTTGTTCCTTTTTTTTTCTATATAAAACGTAGAAAAAACTGCAAACAAATGTCTTATTCAGTCGTAGGAATCCTATAGTTCTCATTGAATGTTTTATTCGCACTTTTCGCTGCTTTTTTCACGTCTTCTCTTGTCACGAAATTCTATGGCCGTTGTTTCGAAACGAAAATATTAATAGAAAAGCCATTCAGTCTGTGATACAAAAGAAAAGCAGAGCGCGTCCTACATTTTTTGTATAAATGCAATTGCATGAATTATCGAAAAATCAATATCAATTTTCTAGAAGACGCAAACTCTCTCGCCAGCTTCAGTGCAAAACTATGTCCGAATTTTAGGTCTTGACAACTTAGTCGGAGGATAAAAATTTAGTGTACAAATATACTTTTCAAAGTTAAATTTCAGCTGATACGGGAAATCAGACATTCGAGTTTCGTTTATTTCTGTTCCATGGAACGTATACGCACTGCAGTGGCAGCGCGTATTTCAATTTGTAACTTAATTAATTAATCAAACTTGCCGTTGAGTTTGCCCAGGGTTCGAGAATCATACACCCTAGAGACAGCGTAATGTATCCAACACTCTCAATGTGAGATTATGTGCAAAACGAAATCCAAGTTCTAAGCCAACTTCTCAGAAAATCGCTTTAAAGAGTGTAAACTACTCTACTTTGCGTAAAATGCGCAATGTGTAAATTTAAGGAAATAAGAAGAATCAAACATTCAGACTGGAAAAGAAGCTCTGATGAAATTCAAGTTACAAAATTTGAAAACATTATAACCTTAAAGTTTACGAGTATTAAGATAAAAAAAATACATTCAGGTGATTATCGATAAGCGATTAAAAATGAAAAAATTGTAACTAATTGCTACTTGAAAAATTGCTGGTTTTAAGAAGTCTCTCTAGAACTGACCTAAGATTCCGTTAGCCATTTTTATTTTCTAAGAAAAATAAAACTTTTCCAAGTTATTTTTCCTTTCGGGTCTTACGATGACTATCACTTATCGTGACAATAAAACCAATTTGCGGAGTGGAGACGCATTGAAGAAGTGGTTTAAGAGGTCGAGGTTGATGTGCTGACAGAAACGGTCACGTTAAATTTGTTGGTGACACAAGTGCAATTGCGTCTATTACGTTAATGCGTCTCACATTCGCTGGAAAATTGGCTCCCGTTTGCACAACGATTAAACATAATCAAATAAGTTTCGCGAGTCTGCAACGAGAGTAACTGCCGCGTAATTTGCACTTTCAGTCACGGAGCATTGTCGCAAAATGAAAGGTTCGTGTTGATTAATTTAATAAAGTTTTTTTTTTTTTTTTGAAATAGCAACTCATTAAGTAAAAGATTATAAGAGGACGATTTCATCTCCTGGAAAAAAACTCAAATGGTTTAGAGGGATAATGAAGGGAATGAATGAAGGAAAAAGGAATACCATATTCGTTTTCGGTGTCAGGTTACAGAAAATACAGGTATATAGGGAATTAAAATAATATCAACTTCTATGGTGCAAAAGCAAGTGATCATAAAAAAACTCCTTTCAACGGTACAATGATAATAATGATATAAAATTGTTGACAACCGGAAAATGTATAGCAATATCGTGTAAAAAACAACTTTGTAATTTTCGATAATAATGTGTTACGGACGGTGTGGTGTGCGAACCAATTAACTTGTCGACGGCACTGATTTCTTCATTGGCAAATGATTGTACATTGCGACATGCACTGCAAATGAGGTTATACGAGTATTTTGAAATTCTTTTATGAAAATTCAAAATGATCAACTCAAATCAAATATATTTCTGCCAGACATAGACGAGATATGAATCGTGGAAATTATTTTCCTAAAACGCGACGAAGAGAGGAACTTATAGCGCAAATCTTCACAATAGCCTCGCCCTCCACTCCGAGACCCTATTCAAACATATTGAATTCGTAACAATCATCCAGAAGAGTCGCTTGAGGACGGCATTCGTCATAAGACAGATATCGCACCCTCTGTGCAAACACATTTTGCGACGAGTCCGGACGGGGAAGTTAGAGTCTTTGACCCTTCTTTCCCGTGTGACGATACCCATGACTCACCAAGTTTTCATCCGAGCATGTGCGGAAAATGTGTCGCACTTGCGTGTGTCGGTATGAAGGGTCTGTCTGACATTCTTCGCAGCGTCTTTTGATTCCGAGGGGTATCCCCTTTGTTGTGACGTGATAGTTTCAAGCACGGAAAATGGGAACAACGCTCTGACTCGTGCCATTGGACGCGCCAAGGTTCCATAATTCAGTTCACTTCCAAACAAGCTTGTCGGCGAGACAAACAAGTTCACTCGGAAATTTTTTTTTTTTTTTTTTTTTGGCAAACGTGCTGTTCCATTTTAATCAATAATATTATATATTTTATTATTATTATAATCAATATATATGCAATAGTCAATTAGTGACACTCAAATTCGACATTTTGATATAAAAACAAAGAAATTTAACTAACGAATGTATCAAAATTAATCTTGTTTTTTATATTTACAAGCAGTTTATATTCTAATATTAATTCTTCGAAATTAATAATTATATTGATTATAAAAAACAACAACTTTGAAGAATTAAAAGAATATATATAATTAAAAAAATTAATTTTATTTTATTTTTAATTTTGTGTGAACTATAACATTTGACGTTGATAACATTGAAGTTGTTAATAGTTTGTTAAATTTTTATACTGGCATAAAAGATAAAATGACGTTGTTGATTCTGTTTAAAAAGAATAGTATAATCGAAATTACGCTACGTTCATCTTGACAATGGATCCTCAGAGACTGGTAGGGTGCCTAAGAGTATAATGAGACTGTGAATAATTACAAGGGCGCGATGAAAACATTTTTCACAGGGACGTTTTGTTAATTAACTTCTCTCCCAGTTTTATGGAACCACTTTGTTGCTAGATGCGGGGTTAAAAACAACATACTGTGAATTTAACAACTGGGGTCGAGTGAGTTGATTTTGTGTGGTTTTGTTTCTTTTTAATTTGTCTTCGAAATTCTATTCGCTTTTGTCATTTCCATGCAGATTTAACTTGACGAAACACAAAACAAAGATTTGATTTTGTGTGAAGTGATCTAATTTGTTTTCTTTTTTTTTTTAATCTCCAAGTTTAGAACCTATAATTCAATGGAAAATAATCCTTAAGTTTTAACCACGGTAATAAGATTTTGTTTTTTATTCTAAAAGTTTCCATGAAAATTGCGAACTAATTATGCAACTTTACTTTGGAAATTTTACACGAATAAAACTGAGGGAACAGCACTTTGTCTTAGTATGTCCTTATAAAATTAAAATAGAGATTTTCGTTCGGTGCATTCATGTTTTTAAATTAAATTTGTTGTCACCATTAATTAATCGGTTGTTAGAAATCGCGTTCTATTAATATTTTTATTTTTAAAGTGTTAAATTAATTTTCAAAACAGTAAACTTATCAAGATCGATGAAGACTTTAACTTCAAAGACGTAGCTCATCACTGTTTTTATCGGCGCCAAATCGAACCAACAAACGTGCAATTTGCACAGCTGTATGTCAAAGTTTGCCTGCCACGTCAGTCAGGCCTCTAAAATCCGACCCGAAACGTCATTGCGTACATTCCCCGGGCGATTAATTGCTGCATAGATACCACGACGTGTAATTTTCAATCTGTCTTGACACTGAATGCGACACATATAACATGCGATAATTGCAAGTACGGTTTAGTTGAATATAGCCGCAACACGGATTATGACATCAATTTTTAGCACGAACTTTTAATCTCGAATCTGATACGTAAACGTCGATGATGAATGAATGAACGAATGAAAACTTTCAATTTTTATGATGAAAAAATCGACGAAACGAGCTACACACGCGCGTTCATTTATTTATTTTGCACCCTATCGACCAACCCCACAAAGTTCTAATCTCACTGAACAATTTATTTGACCCTCCTGCATTCCACGAATGTTTGAACGTAGTAAATCGTGCGGTCTTATCAGAATATTTCGGACTATTATTATTCATTATAGAATGAAAAGAAGAAAATACGAATAAAACAGAATTCGATTTTTGCTATGGATGAAATTGATAGTTAAACAATAAATATCCAAAAATATTTTCGGTTCATTAGTTGGTTCATCAACGACATTATATTCAAAACTAAATAAAAATTCTTTAATATTGGTTTTTCAATGAAAATTCGCAGCTTTATTACTCCTGACGTTTGAATGCTTACAAAAAAATTGTTAGATCAACTATCGTTTCGAATAAGGTTAGAGAACGAAATTTAATGAAATTTTTTTTTTATTTTTAAAATGCATTTGTACCGTACTTGCTTTTAATATCATCGATTTTAAATGCATAAAAGGTGAAATAAGCGCACTATATCGTATTTTGCTAAGCACCATTTCATTTCAAAGAGCCATTACGAATGGTATATCGGAAATTACAAGCACTGAGTGATGACTCGTAGATTGTATTTCTGACTATTGCTGCATCCCCACAATATCATATGCATGACAGTGTTTTTTTACATGAGTATATGCCAGCACGTGTGTAAATGTCGAACTCGTAGGGCCTGAAATGAGCTTAGCATGTTATGATGTCATTACACCGTTACTCTAGTTTTTATTTGTTTGATTATTTTTTCTTTTTACAATAGTGAAATAATGCCAAGTTGGCTTTGCAAACTTTTTAAAGGTACTTATACAATAATATTTTTTACCATACTAGTATACAGTGCGCGCTACATAGTATATCGTTTAATTTTTCAATTTTCAACTGCACATCTTCACCTGTCAAAAATAAAGCAACAAACTGTCAAAATTGAAGTGGTTACGCATGAACTTGGCCAACGGTCCTATCCGCGGCCAACTTAATGTTCCGTTCGGATTGTTATTAAATATTTATTAATTTTTTTTTATTTTTACTTTATAAATCATTGAAATTCATGATTTGTTTAAGAAAAACATAAAATTTATTCATTGCTTCATTGTTTACATTTTCATTTGATAATTCTGAGAATCCCAAAAAAATATTCTCATTGACAAAAGTTATTTATAATTGTTTCTATTTTTAACTGACGTACATATGTTGAGAAGAAAAATTAGGCTAAAAACTCCTACTCTCACTTCCCATTCAGCAAGTCGTAAAAACTAGCCTCGCGTGTTCGCGATGACTTTTTGATGTGCTTGGAAATTAATCGTGTTACATTACCAACGTACGCGCCTGTGTTTCGCATACACACCACAAAAAGACGCGCAACAAACTCATGTGTGTCACGCGCTGCGTTGAATTCAATACTCGTTTTTGTTTTTTTTTTTTCGCTGTCATTTTTGACTTACATTGCGCAACCAGCCGATGAATTTTGCAATGCAAAAAATAAAAGTTTTTTTCTATGCTCACGAGTAGCTTCTGTTGTTTATAATTTGGAAGGTTATTTTCAGCGAGATATACATTTTTTTTATTTAACGAAAAATCGAATGTAGAGTACCAAACTATTCTTGAAAACTGACCTTAGAATAAAATTGTTCTTCATTATTTTCAAGAATAAAACTGGCCTGGTGCTGATATTTTTAATTTGTTCTTTCGATTGAGAATGATTTTTGAAGTTTTAGATGATTGACTCGAGATTGACTGAACCGATACATGCGGCGTAACCTTGTTCGAAGATACATAACAAGGAGAATATAATTTCAGTAATGAGTGTCAGGTGAGGTACATCTGTGCTAACCGTCAACAATTACATTCAGAATGATGATGAACAACTGGTCAGATCTTTTATTCCGATTGTAACTCGCTATACCATATGGTTTTAACTACTTTTATTCAATTATAATTACCGCACGTACATTGTACGCTTCTATTCCGCCTCTTCATATTTTTAATTACATAAGTTCTAGCAAATATTAATTTTAGTATCAACAGTTACATAATTAGTTTCCATCTGATGATAATTTAAATAACTCTGTTCTACATCATTCTATTAAATAGTGTAACTATTTAATAGTTAATAGTTAGTAACACTACTTGAAACATTTTAGATTTGTCATTAATAAAAATAAAGAATCTTTATTTTACAAAGCATTGTCCAAAAAGATTACAAGACCACGTGAGACGGAACAAACAAGGAAGTGACACAGACTTAGCTTTTTCTCTCTGATTGTTTTCTTGGAAATTAGTTCTTTCTGACCAAATTGGTTCGGCGGAAACAATATAAGTATTTTCAAGTTACCGTCAAAACCACTCAGTTAACTTCACTCAAATATAAAATATAAATGTTTCAATTTTGTTCAGAAGCAACTAAAGTTTGGTACTTCGTGACATTGTTTATGTATTATAATTTTAATAATTCACTTAACAGAACCGCGTGAAGTTTTGTTAGATTATTTTTTTGTCAGAAAGTTTTTGGCTGCATTTAAGATAAAGTACATATGGCAAATATTCAAATACAAAGTGGAAGAAACAATAAAGTAAAAAGAGTAAGGAAAATTGTTCAAACTTTTCTTTACTTTTATTTGGATGCAAAACATCTTCAAAGTGTCTTCTGATATTTTTGATAAATTATTTGCAGATGCATTAGACGATCAACATATGGAATCATGGATCAAAAAATGCATCGCCCTTCTACTTTGAGAAAGTCTCGAATTTGTCACTGTCAAATATGTGTACTTTATTTTTCAATTTTTAATGCGGAAAAATTTGCAACTGAAAAGTTGTAGCCTCAGTTTGTTGAAATTGACATGCCATTGAGAGAAGCAGACGTGAATTATGTAAATAAATTACTGCGTAGGTGTCGGGAAACAATCACGGTCTTATGTTTAGCTCTATGGATGAATGTAAGCAACGTGCATCACGGCAAGCCTCTATCTCGTGTATCGCGAACTGTCATCGCTAAGACTCATTCAGAAACACTATGCTGAGTTCTCAAACGCCAAAAATCTTGGCCTCGATACTTGCAGTGAAAGACGAACATCAGCAATGGCAGTTTTATCTTGAGTTTCATTACAAACGACACTCCTTTCAACATTTTTGCTTTCAAAACTTGAAAGCTA
Organism: Trissolcus japonicus; assembly: GCA_030522925.1. Taxonomy (NCBI): domain Eukaryota; kingdom Metazoa; phylum Arthropoda; class Insecta; order Hymenoptera; family Scelionidae; genus Trissolcus; species Trissolcus japonicus. The sequence continues at coordinate 91,266 of JAPYZS010000529.1, forward strand.
GAAGAGAAAAATGGTAAAAAATTGTATATAAAAAAAACGCCAAAAAATATTCTGTAATTACAAAATAACCTTTGAAAAAAAATTTTTTCATCTCAAGATCTGTTTTTAGTTATTATTCAAGCATCAGCAAATTCTTTATTTAAAATCGTGAATAAAAGGTGATGTAATTCAGTAACGGCACTACACTGCACACAAAATTCATCGCATTCAAAAGCCCGCGGATCGAGGGGAACAACCGGACTCTCTTCTCCCGGTATCGATCTCTGCCGTCGTCGACCACCCTTCGTCTCCCTCGCAACCTGTGTAAGCTTCGACCTCCTCTGTATCCTATGGGATTCTGTACGTTGTGCACTTGTATCAAATATGCTTCCTCACTGTTGAATACCCTTAACCAAGACAGCGTCATCATTATCTGATATTCTGATAGTTGTTTATAATTATCTTTAATTTGTAGTAATTTTGTCAAAAAAAAAAGAATTAGTTAAATAGTTAATATAAATCATACTTGAGATTACATATACCTATAAATCATACCTTTTTTCTTAATTAAAAATTGTTGATTAGTCAATTCAATTTTTTAAAAATAATAGTAAGTAATAAAAATTAAAAATGAAATTAACTTTGTTTAATCTGTGCTAATGACTTTCTAGAGAATAAAATGTGTAATTTGATATTACGTAGGTGTTATTCACAAAGTTTTCTGTCAACTAAAACAATATTTTGTACAGCGCGTTAGTTGTTCGCGGTAGCGTGTGGTATATCAGATAATTAGATTTATTAATATTGCACACTGGTGTTTGGAACATTCAAAGCACTTTCATGGAGATGCATCAATTCGAAACTTTTATGAAAAGTATTGATAATCTAACTGCACATCTTTACGAGCATAAAGCTCTTTCAACTTCGGCACTGTATTTTCCGAACTAAAAAAAAACACTATACCTTCACATTCAAAAAGAAGCCCTGTATATGACGTTGAAAGGTAAAGGAATATGTGTTGATACTAATCAAACTACCAATTTTAAACTACAAACTTTGGAACTAAAATTTTGAATTTATGATCAAACGTTACAGTTTCTAAGAACTTCATATTCAACTAAGCCAACATTCTACACATTTTGAATTGAATAGAAACGTATTGAAACATATGAAACATATGATTTTTTTTATAACTTTGCACGACGAAAATAAATTTGAGGGGATATGACATCTTCTATAGGTTTTAAAAAATTAAGTCATCACTTTTTTTGTAATTACGCGCCTATGAGTATAAGATATTAGTATGCTGATATCAGAGCGTAACAGTCATCGAAAGAAGTAACAAAACTGCTCAGAGATGCTCGAAGTAAAAAAAAAACAAATATTTGAAATTATTACGTTGAAAATTACTTGAAATTGCAAAGGTTTTATTTACGTTGAATAATCGAACTCTCAAGGTGTCATATCCCCTTAAAACCTAAACTTCAAACAGGGAATTTATAGATCAATCGTTCACTTGTTTATTATAAAAATATTAGCTGTAAAAATATCAACTTTCTCCGAATACTGTCAACAGCGAAACAAGCTTATATACAGAAAAGACATAAAATAGTGATGGTCTTTTGGCGAAATTTTTCTGCAATCTAATTCTTCGTGACAGACGGGCTCCCTCATTCCGACACCCTGCGGATGATCGATCGTATGACTCATGCAAAGTAGGAATTTTGCCGAGAGACGGAGAAATAAAGATTAGTCGAAGGGTGACTGGCTCGGTGTAATAAATACCAGGGGAAGCACGTGCTGTGCGTGTTCTTTTGGGTTACGCTAACTCATTTTCGTGCAAGTGCAAATATATATAAGTCGTGCGATACTCAACATTGTTTTTGGAAAACCAATAGAATTTTAGCGTTTAATACAATTACGATAAAGAATTACGTTTTCACTTCAGACGAACGTTCCTTTTTGCAACATTCATCGTTTGTAGAAACAAAAAAATACGTTTTTGTTGGATTTAAAAAGGTATTCATTTTGTGAAAGCGAAAAAAACAGTTCATCTTTAAGTGCGAAACGACCCTTTTCTTTTCGACCCTCTTTATTCTTCAGCGCTATTGCCACATTAACCTAAGACGTCTGGCTTCGACGGATCCATCTCTCTGATAGCATAATTCGAGTCGCATTTATGCGCACCACTCAGATTTCAGAATATCATTACTTTGAATAAAATATCAGCTGTGAACGAACATCTAAACTGGATTTAGAAATTTTGCAAAAACAAAATTAATAACTATGACACGCTCCACTATTGTACAATTCGCGTGTATCTAATTTTATCAAATTAAGAAAAAATTCAGAATTAGTTTTCTAATGTGTAATAATATCCGGTTCACTTTAAAAAACGGCCAATTTCAACTATTCAGTTGGCACTTGGCCAACAATTGAGACAGCAACTTCCTTTGAAATGCAATTTATCTCAACGTTCCATGATCGGCCATCAGACTGAAACGATGAAAAGAAAAAAAAATTTTTCCACTCGTTTTTACATCGCCTGTCGATTGGTTCTTTAAAAAATACTCACAGTTCTTCGACTTGGCACGAACTTTTCGTTGGAAAATAAACCTCACAAGTCGAGATTGATACTGTATGCTCGTTTCATTAGATTCTAATCATCACGCACAGTGCGCTTCATTCTTTTCTGTTTACATGACGAATCTAGTTCAGACTTTAATGCGGAGAGTTTTTCTCATTACGCAACAACGGGTTTCGTTTGAATAAAAGCCGGGAAGCGGAGAGCTAAAACGTATGCAAATCATTTTCATCGTGAAAAAGAACTAAATGAACGAATCTAAAACAGTATTACGCCAAAATTACATACTATCGGGTTTAATTACCAGTTGAAATAAAAAAAAATAAAAAAAGAATATACCTCGTATATACTACGAACATATATATTTACATATATGTCACACATGTGTTTCATGCTTCATATGTGTCACATATGTTTATGTTTACTTGGTAACTTTTATGTCAAGATTTTGCGACAAATTTATTTGTTAAAAGCGCGCACAGTCTAGTATCGCTATTGATGGTGTACATACAGAGCATTCTGAAATGATCATTACAGAAGGAGCAACCGGCGCCTGGATACCTTTGTGAGCTCGGCACAATGAATGTCACACTTACTTTGCCAAATAACCCTCAAAGGCAGACCGTTTTAAGTCTCTATCATTGTGCAGTAATGCGACTTCGACCAAAGCGATACGCTCCAGTGTATGACACGGCGCCACAATAACTGGCGATACGAACGTCGCTTCCGCTTTCGACATCTTCCGGTTGACGTGAAGAAAAGTCTTAGCCTTTTCTTAGTTTGAATGTCTTCATAACTTTTTATTTTTTTAGCCATAAAAATGTTTCGTCACCGATAGAAAAATTTATCTTTTGTTTATGTTTTGTTTCCAACTTTCATTTGTTTTTGTTTCATTTTTTGTGTTGTGACACTTTTGTTTATTCTCTTGCAATTTTTTCTTCTTCGAATTTTAGTTTTTAGAGTATACATAAAAAATTTAATCGGACCTTACGTGTTACACACTCGTCTCTGACAACGCACGCATGCGTAATTCAGGTTACGTTAAGTAGAGCCGCCTCTTTACCTGGGCATGTCGGAATGTTTATACGGTTCCACCGTTTTTGCCATGCGAGCGCGGGCATATTTAATCGCACCGTGAGATTAATGATTCATGATAATTATAGAGCTCATCTATCTACATCAATTGATAATAGTGGGTGTCTAAAAGTCACAATCATAAGAAAATATTCTATTTGGCGTTCAAGTTCGAAGTTTTGAAAAATAATTATTCTTTTTGAATTCAAATTCATGACGATGTGCGATAATCTATCTCAGTTACAATTATTTCGGTCCAAAAGTTATGTATGACATCAGTCGTACTATTTGATAACAAGCATATAATGATTTCTAACATCTTGTCGAAATAACAGGAGCAGTAATGATGAAGTGGCTTTTTCAGTCTTTTCCATTACGAATAGCCTTCTCGTTGGCAGTTTAGCTACCGAGGCACCGTTGCAAACACTTGTCTATAGAATCTAGTTGAACATACTCCGAAAAAGTTACTAACATTCCACTTTTCGTAAAAAAAAGGTTTCCTCATAAACGTGCTTGTTATACTTGACGTCGAAATATATCTTTTATCGTTGCTCCCGTCCATAATAAAAATTATATTTCAGCATCGAAAAAGTATCAAGCAAAAAGATATTTCTTGAAAACTCTTTTATGCTTCTTTTATTATTTCCATTCCGTAAGAGTCGTAAAAACAGCTTCAAAAAGTCGGATTATTGTGCATCTCGATTCTTTTTAATTTATGCATTTTTGTCGTCATGAAAACGTCACCGTCGAACTCGATTAAATTGGATTGTCCCAACTAGGATCGTAGTAGCGTTTTTAGTAAACCAATTAAACAAATTAAAAAAAAAGTGCGCGAGCTCGTTAAGAGGCATTTATTTCCCACGTCTCAGGACCTTAATGAGATCGCCGCTTACGACATTCGTCTTCCTTATCGTTCGCAATTTCGACCCTACAAGATTCGTGCGCCAATCAACGAGAGATGCGATAACAACCCGATTATTTCATTGAAGTGAAAATTAATTAATTAATTTTTTCGAATCGAGGTTGAAATTTTCAGTGATATGAAATATCGGCAGTTTATTTGATCAAAAAAAAAAAAAAAAGAAATAAGTACTGCGAGCTCAAAATTATATTTATTTGGGAAACCGAATACGATCTCGGGACGCGTTGAGACGCCTCCGCAGGTACTCAACACATATCTAAGACACAAAAGATAAGCCCCGAAAATTCAATCGGCTAGTGTGTGCAACGCCTTCGAACCCACCTACCTGTCAGAATGGAGTAGTTCATCTTAAATCCTCTTTTATACCTTGTGAAACCGAATACTTTGAAAACTGAAAGTAAGAGAGAGACTATTGTCGAATTTGTGTAAATGGAGAAATAGTTGACTGTTATACCCACTTGAGTGGAAACCAAGATAACGATCTGATCGTGGTTTTTTAGAAGAGTGATTTTAATTTTCATCTGATTTCAATTCTGAACGCCGTTTATCATTTCTGTCGACAGTTCTGTGATGTATTTTTTTGTTTACCAGTAAGTTTTCTTAGATGGTTTAAGTTGTTTCACAAATACTTTAGTAAATATTTTGTATGTATGAATAATTCTGCATCTGATTACAACGACGATTATCAAAATTTGTTCCACGTAACATCGAAAAAAATGTAGAGGAGAAATAAATTTCTATAAAAACATGGTACCATATGCAGAGCCAAATTTTTTCTGTAATCATCTCATTGAATTCCAATATCTTCTCATTGATATCCAATGATTAATTTTCCTGACAGATGTAATTGACATAGTTTTTATTGATAAATTAAGAACAATTTCCTTGTGATTTTCCTTGTGATTATCAACACAAATTTTAAATCGCCAAACGTACTAGCAGGCAAAAAAACTGCGTTCGTTTGAACAAAGGCCTCGAATTTGCATTTTCAACTCTTTTACAAAGAATGCCGGACATTCGGGCTAGACTGCAGAACAAAGCGTTTGAAAAACTGCGAATGTGAAACGATCCAAAATGAAGAAACAAGAAGGGTACGTCGATATCAACGCAGCGAGGGACAAAAAATTTCGGGCAGAAAAAATTCGTGCAAGATCGCAAGAGACGACAAAAAAACAAAAAGAATAGATCTTCTGACGAGATAAGAAAAGCGCAGCATTACGTCAGTATATTGTCTCTTGACACAATTTTTCCACAACTGAAGGTTGACGCGTGTCTGAATCTAAAGTGTATAAGCGTGTATGTATGGGAAAGCCCACGACCAACTCACATGCGATTCACAAGAGCGAAGGCTAAGGGCACGTCCACACCTTCATGGTCATGTGCGGAGTATAAATATACACGTGGCGGCAGAATAAATTGAAGTTGATTTACTTCGAATTACTCGCCTTATTGTCATTCTACGACCGCAGATTTTCGTTTTCGTTAAATAAAGCCGAGTGGCAGATCAATTTTCATTAAAAAAAGAAAAAAGAAAAACAACAAAAATGTAAGACCTGAAAAATTGTATGCTTTTTTTGCCAATAAAAGGTTTGAATTTCTCAGACGCCATCAGATAAAAAAAAAGGCAAAAATAATAAGACGATCAAAGGAGATAAAATGAATACAAAATGAAAAGTTTCAACGACCCTCTTGAATTGCAGTGAAAAAAAGTATTGTGAAAACTGCAGAAAAAGAAATGTAATGATGAACGGACAAATTAAAAAGGCTTGTGCAGAATTGTGATAGCAAAAGTGTATCCGTGCCTAGAAAGGCTTTTGCTGCGACAGTTCAGAATAATTTGACGTTGTATTTTAATGCAAAAACATCGCACTAGCAGTTTGTTATGACCGTGCACAAAACTTTTCGGAAGTGTTTATAATTTTAATATGCGCTGCTATACCGCACCACACGTACGCCGTAATATACAACGCGGCTCAACTCATATTTCTCACTTGGGTTGGCGATAAAACAATTTTCCCTGCCAACGACTAAAACTTTTATACATTAATTTGAATATGAATTCGCATCCTAATTTTTTAATTCGTTCATTTCTGTTAAACAATCGAGGAACTCTTGCAGTATTTTACAATTAGTGTACCTCGTAGTATACACACTCGTGGGTGCTACTTTATTAAAAATAATACAACATTCCATTTCACGTGGGATATATAATGTATACTTTTATACAATTTGTGATTTTAATTTTGGCATCGTATAATTTCAAACTCCATGATTCTGGCAGTATTCTCAATAACTAATTAAACTTATTTTTTATGACGCACATGAAAACTAATTACATTATTAAAATTTTATTACTGAGTTGAAAATCTTATTAGTTTAATAGAGTACTTATAAATATACATTCTTTTTACAATTATCAAAACGTATTAGTCTTCCGGTGTTCACTTTCATTAAAACAAACTTTCCCATATCCGACCAAGCCATCGCCCGAGAAATTTATCAAATTGGGCGCGGTGCAAACGTCGAATAGTTTCAAAATCTTCCACGTATCCGATTGACCGATATAACAAACCAAACACAGGGAGGAACTTGAAACAAATGATAACGGACCAACGGCGAGACAAAGACTCGCACTTTTTACACGTGCAGCTATAACTTTGCTTGACAATAAATTTTAATCAGCCGGAGAAACTAGTCGGACAAGTTCGTAGTCGAGTTACACCAATGTTTTCGCTTTACTTCTCCAGTTAGCTAATGAAAACTCTAAGGTGAACTGAAAATTTAATATATTTCAATTTTCTGTAATTTCAAGCTTTCCACAGCTATTTCTGAAAAGTAATTTAATTGGATTTAAATAAAAAAATCATTTTATTGTATTGTACCGATATCATTTGTTGTTATCGTTTCCAACAAAGAAAAATTCCTCGCTGAAACGAAAGAGAAAGAAAAAAAGTGCTGGAAAAACGAGACAATGCATTGATGGTCGTATGAGAATGCAATCGTAGTTGTTCTATACAGGATCAGCCGGGATTTGGTTTCCGGCCAACGAAACGATCGACGCTCGGTCATTGCAACTGTTCACACATCATTTAATTCAGTTTACCATATTAAGAAGGCAAGTTCAGTGGCCCCTGAAAACGAGGGGGCAACATTTCAACGAACCGAATCACTTATTTTCGATCTGTCACTATTTAGAAAGTCCATGTCAGTTAACAAACAAACAAAATTCGAAGTCGTTCATCTTGGATGGCTGCGGTAAATTGCTTGTAACACCGAAACGTACAACCGTGCAGTCTGTTTACGTGTCATTTTTGCATATTACACGGCCTGCTTATCGGTTTTCATTAATCGGTCGGGGTTTTGGATTCGAAACGACAGCCCAGCTTGAATAAGTAATTTACCCGACGTTGAAACTGGACCGATCGACGCGGAACGACGAATGAAATTGAATTTGATTAGATTCGGTGAAAACCTCCGGCGAATTTCATTTCCGCCCCGCGAGACTCGTCTATAAATTTTACTTCGCCTTGTCCGGCACGCGGTCATAACTTTTAATGAAAGGCAATTTTGCGACATATATTGGGCGTATTATATCTTCTGGATTTCACATTGACAAATTCGTGGAATTTTCATCAGTTTCTAAAAGTGGAAATTTATTGTGTAAGAATTTTTATTTACCTCACTATATTATCATTAGATATGAATTTTCATTACAAAAATAGATAAAATAATAGAAAATATCGTAAAAATGCTCAATTGTTTTGAAAAAACGTAAATTTTAGTTTGTTTTGCAGACAAAAATTTGGTTAAAACAATTTAGTCGTCGAAGAGAAAACTGAATTTATTGTCATTCAAAGTAGCCGAGAGGTACTGGTGGATATATCGCTACAAGGATGAATGGCAGTGAGTAACAGAATAATATTGCAAATGAATGGACCTACGCGAAACGTGTTACGAGCTAGGAATTGAATCCCCATCAGACAATGAGCTGATGTTGCCACTCGAAAATTGCGAAACTTTGCGCGAACTCTGCACGGTCAAGAGAGGCCTCATTGTCGTGTTTAACGTTCAACACGAATTTCTCTTACACAACAAAAGTTACAGCGTTCGTGTAGGCACTTACGCATAATATGGCATGTTAAACATCGGCTGTTATAACATGAAGTCGTGTTACATATAAGTCAGGAAGTGGCAATGAAACAAAAAAATTAATTCAACTTGTTTCGCCTTTAATTGCCTTAATTCAACATTGAAAAGTAAAACTGAAAACGATGATCGTCACGCTCGGATAAATCGACTTTCTGCGTTTCATCGCGAAAAATTGACGCGACTGCTTTATATATATTTTTTTGCATGTAATCGATAAACTGAGTATTCAAATCATGGGAAAACTGGCAATAACATTTTCCACTTAGTTGAAACGGAAAAACTGTAATTTTGAAATATTTGCTCTTTTCACAATTGAAGTTGAAAAGTTACTGTTTCTTCGTATGACGGAAAAAGGAGTACATTAAATGATGAGAACAAATGGCATAAGTATGAGGATTTTGTGAGGATTCTTTTATCGATCTAATGTACCTTACTAGACGAGAAAGTTGATCAGCCGTTTCCTGTGTTTACTAGTGTGATCGCCTAATCAGAGCAAAACACGCTATGAATAATATTTTTATACAACCTACATCTTTTACAATCCAAATTTATTAACCCACTTAAGAAAAAAAAAGTCCAGGTCCGATCAGACCTAGAATTTTTTTCCCGGGCAGTCAATGTGTTATAGTTTTTCAAATTATTATTTTTTGTTTTATAGTTATCAAGCAAAGTTTTTCGATAAAAACGTCTGTTTGATTTGTGTAAAAAATGAAAATTTTGATTTTGTCCAATGCGAATGGAGCTGATTTGTCACATTAATTAAGTAAACTTTTTCGAATACTCTGATATTTTATCGAATTAGTTACCATAAGGTTCAAACATTTTGAAACATCAAAATTCGAGGTTTTTTTTATTTTAAAACTCATACCAAACTTGAGCCCTTCCCTTCATCGTATCGTTGTCAAAATGTATGTTTTGCTGCACTCGCAATATAGTGCACCGGGAGTAAGCTTTTTTTCAAACGGGATATGCGTCGATAACAAGATTATACTCGCAGGCTGAAAGGGAAACGAGAAAAAAACGGTGCATTCGAAATTAGGATATTGTTTTACAATGCAGATGCTCGTAGTGTTGAGTTCAATAATGCAGATTTCTCGTTTTCCCAGAGCGCGAATTTTTGCACGTGATGAAAAAACTAGCAATTCAATTCTATTGAGGCAAATATACCAATGCAAATCTAAACTTTCCTCATCAATTAGAATAGCAAAAACATACAATTTTCACGACGCTCGCTGGGCAAAATCCAATTCATTTCCTCAATAAAAATCGTTGGAACGGCTCGCACTGTGTGGTTCCCTCATTACCCATTATCCTTTCCCATATTTGACATCCTGCTTGAGATTTAATCGAAGTTGATCTTTGCTTCAGCAAAACAAATGAATGACATCCGAAACAAAACATTTGAAAAAGTCAGCTGGTGAATGGTTACCCTTGACAAAAATGACAAACGACATTTCCGAATCATTAAAACTCATCCCATGTTTCCAACGTTCCCACAGACATATAATTCCGTTCGTATGCACCTTAATTTGAATGCTTTAATTACGATCCTACTCTTTGCAGAAGCAGTCTCTTGATGACTCGGTTGAACATAAGTTTATCCCCCCAATAATTAAAGAGCCACAAAAATATAGTCGATTGTAATTGAACTGCCTGAATGACAGGCGTAACGAAAAAGAATCACAGATGCGACCGGCAGTGCGATTAAATGGTACCCACGGGCGTCATTGCGAAATGTATAATGTGATATGAAAACAAGCAAGAACACATGGGGTCGATCAAGGTCAGCCCACTCCCTGTCTGCACCGGTGAAGTCGGTTTTCTCGTGAGGGTGAACGTCGGCCATGTTTTATGCGAATGCGGATTCAAGTAGCATTCGCATAATAAGCTATCCTGTTATAATCGATGCAACAATTACTCCCTCGATCGTGACATTTTTACTTGCACTCTAAAACACTAACCAAGTGGAGACTTCCTCACCATCTGACTACGAAACGTGACAAACTGAAATTTTGCGATGAATAGTTTTTTTGTTGAGTGAATGGAAGGTGGTCAAATGATCACATGGTTTTGTGTTGCGTGTGTTAGATATACCATCAATTAAAAACACTATTCATCATTTTTAAGCAACCTTATAAAAATAGTTGTATCATTTTGATTACTTTTTAATGCAAAGATTATTTTTATCATAGGAACATAATTAATTATCTCAAATTTTAATTCATCTATTTAACATTTCGATTCTGTTGCTGTTATAAGTCCCTCTTTGTTCTTTTGCAGGTGATCGTATGACCGTTGCGAAAACATTTTTTTTTCGAACAGGTGAACAGCAAGCTGAACTGTCTTGTATCGGATAAAAAAATTAATGCAGTCTGACATTCATCTTTTGTGCAATTTCATACAAATTCTATTGATTTTCTAAAAGAGCAGTAGTTTTGAAGCAAAGACCATCAATTTGCAGTTTAATAAGCATTCTTGCGACATAACAAGCTTTCGGACCAAAAGTTATTGTTTCTAAGCTGATCAATTTTCGCCCTGACATGATTACAAATTTGATCCTGATGCGATATATGCAGCGATTGTTTGTAACGAGTGAACAATGCAACCATATGGTATACAGTAATGGCGACACGATACATAAGCTAGAGCAAGCGTGGGCGAACGACCTGTATCTACACGTACGTTTTGTAATCGCAAATAAATCTCATAAATTCTATCTTGAGGTTGAACACGAGACACATAAATACCGCCCAATCGACGGGGCAGAAATCCTTAATTGTGATTAGTTCTGTACTCTAGAGACAATTTTTTGTCTGCGCAGATGTTTTCTCCCATCAATTCGATAAATAAAAAATGCCGATTTTCGCTGTTGAGACTGAACTAAAGAGATATAACAACTGTAAACCAATGAAAGGAAAAAAACAATTCTACACCATTTTATTTTTCAGTAACATTCTTAAACGAATTATTTTTGTTTATTATTTGCAACGCAAGTATATATAGGTGATAAAAACTTAGAATATATAGTCTGACAAAAGTTTGGTATAAACAAAAAGTTCGAACACAGGGCAGCACTGGATTTATTTATTAATTCTAACGAGCCGAGCGATCCGTGAACAACCCCGTGTCACATGCGGGAGACCGATAAATAATTTAAACCCTCGTGAATTCAAATTTACGGAAGCGCGCTGGTGAAAAAGTAAATAGACTTGGACACGCGTTGGTACATGTATATTGACGATCCAAATTAAAGCAAATGAGCACGTGATTTCTTAGAGACGAAATCCTATTTGCCTATAAGGTCTCTTTCTCATTTTGAATTATTTAGTAATTAACTGTTTTGAGTCTCGATTTTCACAAACGAACCTGGAAAAAAAACTTATTATTTAATACAACTGCATGAACTAAAGCGATAGAAATTGCAAGAAATTGCAAATACAATTTTAATGTTGATAAACATTTTTTTGACTCTGATAGAGCTTAACTCATTTCCTGTTCAATCGACCCAAAACTGCATGGGTAAGAAGACGGCAAAATAGTGCGTGTGTGTTAGTGTTTAAATTTCAAAAGCATTGACGCGCGGGCCAATTGTCTGGTTGTGTGAAATGGAGGGGATAAAGCCATACAGGAAATGTGTTAAGCCAAAACATGCTAAATCAAAATTTTATTTTTGAGATTTAGCCCAATCAATATTTCTACTAAGTCTGCCTCAGTTTCACCCGAGTGTGTATAATAGTTTTAGGCAGAATGAAATTTTCATTAGCAATCAATCATCCAGATTATTATTCGTGGGCGTTGAACGTGCAATAAGGAAAACGAGAAGTGAAAATGACACCTTATTAAGTCCAGGTTAACACTTCTTGGCAAGTTAAAACGAAACGACACAATTGGTCAATTTTTTCGTTAACATAATTTCTTGTCAATTAGCCAGATTAGGTGCCAGATAAAAAGTTTCCCTCCATCGAATTAGAGAAAAATGCATCCTGCATGATCGTGTTAAAATGTCGTAAGGACAAATTACTTTACAAATTATTATGACAAGTCTGATAAGCAATCGATAAAGCTTTTTGAATACAATGGGTCTCAGCCATCTTTAAACGCAAGCCTGGGAGAAAACAGAGTAAAAAAATTGACACGATGCATCAGCGCATTAAGGTTACGGTGCCGAGGGTCGCCGGTTTCTCCCTCTCTCTTTTGCTTCTTCTTCGCTTCTTACGCAATGAGAATATTGCGGAGCTACGCAATGTAAATATGTAACGCGCAACAATAGCACTGTATTAACCACCTATCGAGCTTGACGGAAGTGTACAGTCTCATGCAACTGGCGTGTAAACTCGAAGCATCACAAACAAGTGTATTTGGCATCCAACATTGGTTTCACATGTACAATATCTGGCCAATAAAAAAACTACAAGGACTCTGGTATTGTGATTGCTAACCAAAATTTCATTTTATCTACCGTATTTTTTTCATATTTCATCTCAATCTCGTGCTTTTTTGCTGTTTTCGTTCTCTCGATGGAAGTGGTTTTAGGTAACGTGAGGGATGCAATTTTTGTTTTTTTTTCAGTATGATAAAATGATGTCAACAACAAATATGTTTACCATCATCCATAGCGAACCAAAATCAGCTTACAATTTTCCAGGCAGATTTACTATTTTCAATAAAAGAACCGTAAAATCAATACGAGTTATTGGCATTATAGTAGCTTATAAATTGCAATTGTTAGCGTAAGTTTTGGGAAATCCCGTCAAGCGTGAACCACTTCGATCGAATTATGAACGGTAGCAGTGGGCTGCAACGCCCACAAAATGCGTGTTCGAAAGGAGCAAAATGCACGAGTATACTTGAGCCTACTATACCAAGGTTACCAAAGTAAAATGTATTTTTCAAAACAACACGTTACGAGCTATTATTTTGCAGTTTCCATCGCTAAACGTTGTCTGTAGTTCCTGGTTGTAGGTAATTATAAAAATGCTTATTGCAAATCATAACTACTTACTACTTATCAGCAATTTTACCACGAGGAAAAATGTTTACTGGCGCTTTCGGATAAAAAATTTAAAAAATCTTGTATTTTTAGTAACAAAAAAATAAAATTTAATTATACTTTACAATAATTATATTTTTAAATTATATGCTAGGTTGCATGGAAGAGAAATTCATTGTTGACATTGAATTTTCGTATTTTTTGTCGTATTTCTTTTTTTTATCATTTTTTAATCTTTTATTTAAAGTCAAGTTTTATACAGGATAAAAGAACACGTTTTACCTTTTTTTATTATTCAATTAAATAATAATTCTGATTCAATAATAATTTTTTACCCAAGAATAGCCTATTAAACAGAAATTTAAATTCAATTCTTATATATTAATCAGGATTATTATTAGATGTTGAAATTCCTTAAAAATATTTTAGACCAGATTCTATTATCAAATAATTCTATAATATTTGAATATATAACAGTGATGTGTATTATTTTATTATTAGAACTCAAAGTTCAGTTCAATTGTAAAAAATACAGGTAACATTATTTATGTTATATACTGTTTGTGTAACATTAATTAATGTAATAAAATCCTATCGTAAACACCGATCAGATCTATTGGTTTACTAATTTTAAGATAGACAATACTAAATAAAAGTATCCAGATTTCTTATATAGTTTCAAATCATTTGCTTGCAATTTCTTAACTGAAACCGTACAACTCAGAAAACAAGACAATCACATTTTTTTATTAACAAACAATTTATTTTTAAATGCAGAACAAACAAAAAATATAAATTCATATTCCGTACGAGAGCAACTCGGAACTCGACGAGTGTACTAAACGTTTTTTGAATATTAATACGCTTTCGGCGTCAGTGTACAAAAAACACGAAATTCAGATCGCACTAATGCAAGGCAAAGAAATCGTGAGCAGTTAACAAACATAACAGCTCTGTTCGCACATCTTTCGACGTTTTCATTATAGCGTCCCAAAATTGTCACAGCCAAATAAAAATGATTCTCCCTTGCCGAACGGTCTCGACGCTTCTCTTTGTCCCGCTTCCACAACCAAACAATACTCAACCTAAAAAACATTGTTCCTCGTGATTAGTACAGAAATCATACTCTGAATCCACGCTGAGACTCACCGGAAACTAAGAGAGACTCGTTAGTTGTAAGGTATCCTGAAAAACGTAAACAAACTCGACCTGGACGTAGATACACGAACACAGATCACACTGATGAAAACAAACAAATGGCCAAGATCTCGAGGAACACTTGCACACTCACACTCATACAAACACACACCCCAGACGCAAAAGCGGGAAGAAGCTTGCCGAAATCAATCGGTGGTTGACGCGCCGCGCGTCATTTTGATTTCGAGCAAACACAGATGTCGTGTGTGTCTCGCGGGGGACCGCGGCCCGCTGACACAAATCGTACGTTGCAGGGACTTGTTTGTTTATTTTCTTTTGTGACCGGAGCATGTGACGCTCGGCTGGACAAATCTGGCGTGACGCGTACCTTGCCGCTTGTTTGTAGCGAACGTCGCGCAGCAAACTGACAGCACGGTGTTACGGCGGCCCGGCGAACTAACCCGGTTTGGTCCCCACCATGCGCACGCGCCACGCCGTCGTTCCCCGGACCCCTCCACGAGCTACAACGAGAATGGTCTACAACGGTCCTACCTGATGCGTGTTCCTGCATCGACACGAAACACCCAAGTAACGATTTTTTTATAACTGGCGACGTCGCGCCGAGATCGAGTCCAAAAGGTGTTTACAAACAAATCGGATCTTGTGGTTAGCCAATGAGCTTGAACCAAGCATGCGTAGGTGGTTATAGTTTACACGCAGGTTTGACATTGGGTTCAATGTAACTTATAGAGTTCACTTAGGATCTGTGCAATGATTTCTTACCGACATAAAAATATATAAACAATGGTGCTGTCAAGTATTTTAGTGATTAACTATGAATTGTATGAGTTGCAAATGACCTAGAAGAAACATTGCTGGTAGAAGGGAACCTTGCCTACTGCCTTAACCCATAAACACCGAATTCGCAAGAATTGTACATTTTAACAACGTACATTGTAAAACTTACGATTTATTCGCAAAATCTACGAAAAATTTGCAAAAAGTACAATGAACATCGTTATAATTACGTTATATGTTATAAGTTTCTAATTGAGTTTCGTACATTAGAAGTTATGTACTCGTGTTAAAACCAGTCATAAATTCCTAATTTTAAAAATTAATTGAGAATTATTGGGGATTTCGACCGAGGTGGGACTCAGATATTTTCTAAGAAACTCATTTCCTCAGTTCGTGAACGATTGGGCTGTGTTAAAAAAAAGTTTAGTAACGGAGAATTGAACCCACCCTTCTTGAAGTGAAAGTGTACTACCTTAATCAATGTACCAAAGCTCAAAAGTTCGAAGTCATTTGTAAAACGAATTTATTACAATTAAGACATTCAGCAGTTAGATGGTAAAATTTATGCCTGTTTGAAATTTATGGCTATTTATGTCTAAAATAATAAATAATGAAATATTTATATCATATACGGTCATTGGTTTGTTTTCCCGATAACTGTATACACGTCAATAAATTCAACTAAAAATACACCACGTGACACATATTATCGTATATTATAAACACTTGGTTAAATATATATAATAATGAAACCGCGGTAACGTGAATGATTTGTTGATATGATAAATTAAATTGGCACTTATAATTGCTAGAATTTGTTTTGAGACGTAAATAGAAGACCAAGTCATGGAAATGTGTTTTTAAATAAAACATCTTTGCCACTTAAAATCATTATTAAAATTGAAAATTTACTTGATAATTTTTTGATTTGAAAAGAGAGGGCTTTCCAAGCGCGAATCCGGTTATTGCATCCGAGTCTTCATTTTTTGCGGTGGCATTTTTTATTGCATAGAAAACAGAGAAAGTGTAGCCAGACCGCGACGGTATAATTTAAAGCAATTTTTTACAGCATTCATTACATCAGCTTAGAAACGACTTATTTTATCTTGTAAACAGTATGAGGAAGTATTTTGTACTTTAATTAAATTTCAATTGAAATTTGAAGTTAAATCGTATCTCTTCTTTTAATGCGATAAGTAATAGTAAAAAAAATAATAGAATTTTTTTTAAATCAGTTGCATGATTTACCCAATTTCAATAAAAAGTACCTGTTGTTAATCAGCCGCGGTTATTAATCGCCGACTTCATATCCGTAGTCGGTAAAGTAGAATTTTTGGCATAAACTTACATAGCCGGTAATAATATGAGTTTTTATTGTGACCTACAAGCGGCAAGGAAACACTTTTATGGCATGCATTCAAAATGAAAAAAATTGTTTTAAATAAAAATATAGCATTTGAATAAGAACATAATGTTCATTATTTTTCGAATGATCAAAAACTAAATAGTTGTATAAAGTACTCGAGCAGAAATGTTCAGTTGGATGAACGTTGGTTTAACGTCAGTCAAAGTCGTTCTGACGTCGGTCAAATCTGGCATGTAACACCTCCCGACGTATAATAACTCTCTAAATTCGAATAAGTCCATAGTCTTTCATTAATTGCAAAAAGTGAAAATTCCATTGTAATTTTGACTCAAAATAAGTGAAAAATTTTACTTTTTGTAATTGGTGGAAGACTCTAGACTTATTGGACGTGTATATTCACTTTTTTCGAGTGAGCTTCACTTATTCGAATAAGTGAGAACAGAGAACGACGACTACGTAGTTTCAACGTTGAATTTACATCAAACGACGCTTAGTTACGTTAGACCACGGTTTTGTTATACTATCAATGTTGATACTATACGTTGGCTACCGACGTCTGTCAAACCAACGTCATTCCAACATTAAAACAACTGTAGCATCGGATATTTCTGCACGGGTTTTTTTATCTAAGATATTCGAACTAATATTATTTGCATTCAATATAATTATTGAATAACTTCATACTATCTGCACAATTCTGATAATAATTCTCTGCATAATTCTGAAATTATAATGCAATACAAAAATAATATTATCAGAAAATATAATCACAGAATTTGCATCCGTCCTGCTCTCTTAATTCGAAAAAGTGAAAAAATCTCCAAACATTTTTTTCACTTTTTCAAATTAAGAGAGTATATTTTTCTAATACTTTCACTTTATAAAAGATGAAAAATAATTAAGAAAATGGAACTAAAATTTTCCCTAATCCTAAGGATTCTTCAAGTCAACAAAGATATCTATCGTCATATTAATGATATTCTCATCAGAGCGTCAAGAGGAGGAAGAATTTAATGATAACAAAGGTCTATTATCATTTCTGATGCGAAGGAAATTTAAATTTCAGACAGTCACGCTTTTTATACCGTTCACGTAACGATCAGACTTGCTCCGCCATTTGGGATCAAATTTATATATAAACGTAGCACGTAGTACGCAAGACCGATAACGATTAAGAAGAAAGTCCTAGATATGCATTTGACTCGTTTTTTCGTTGCGACATTATATCCGTTTAAACTCACGGATAATTAGTTTCCGTAATTTTCTTAGGAAACGACGAGTTGAATGTCTGATTCGATTTCTCTCGAGCAACGTATTTTTCAAGTACGCTTCATCTTCCTTACAATTACCTTGTCGTTATCGAATTAGCGATTTTCCGATTCTGATCACTTATTTCGTTTTCAGCATTACAACGGCGAGAAACTGAAACAGCATTGGCAAAGTGGATCAAATATGTCACCATAGTTATTTCTGTTTGACTCGCATTTTTGCCAGCGAGAAAATCTCTTTGAACAAGCCCTTAACACTAAAAGCCTGGCATAAAAACGGTCTCATATTTTACCAAGACGAGTCGACGGAGTGTGACGAGTTGTGGAAATAGCAGTTCCAAAAAAAATATTTCAAAATGGGATACCTTTAATCTAGATTAACATTCGTTATTTGTTTTACGTTCACGCACCGAAATAAAAGCAAAAACCATAGAATCCTGTCTGACTGTTTATGAGCATTTTCACTGAAATCATGACGATGCCAGTGATGCTGACCACAATAACCAGCTATTAGATTAATGGCCGTATGATCGTGCACGATTACATTAGGCGAACGGCTTGTTTTTCCAATGTCAATTCTCCGATCAAACGAGAGATTATTACGATTTGATTATGCGATTTATTGGACGCTGTCGCATTTTCTCACCGAACGTTCGGCGAGTATCGACTCAGCCGTAAATTAGATGGCAATTCTGTTTTCTATTATGATTTTCTGTAATCATTACTTTGTTATTTATCGTCAATAGCATAAACTCTCATTACTACAAAATTCATTCTTGATAAATTTTTTTTTGTAAAAGTTGTTTGTCGCGATAATTTTCTTATCAAATATTTATTTGTATTTTTTGAGTGAAACAAATTTGAACTGACATTTTTATGACAAACATAGTTCCAAATGAATATTAATCAAAAATTAATACAATAAATTCAAAGGAAATTTTTCAGTAAGCTTACGGCTATGGTAAGAAGTTCAAGTTGATAATTTTATGCAGATTTTTAATTTGTACGGCGAAAAGACTGCATAAAAAATAAGCAAGCATAAGCTCTATATCCTATTCTCTATTTCCTTATAACCGTCTCCATTTTGTTGGGGGTTGAAATACCATGTCATTTCTTCTGAATGCTTTGCATTTATTTCCCTAAGGTATTGTCCGCAAGATACCGGTATAATAAGATAATTGTCCGAGAAAGTAAAGATATAATGCAACCGAAATCGGCATCTACTCGATCATTTTATTTTTCCATTTATTAATGATTTGTCCTCAGTTCAGACATTCGGTCGAACTCGACAGTACAAATTCTATGAGATTCAATTTAATTTTTTCATTTTTGATCTCATTTGCTCATTCTGCCGTCTATAACCTGCGAATTTGATCGTCAATTCAAAGAATTAAAAGAAATGTCAATTACGTTCTATCGAACAAAATTGTTTCTTTCATCGCTCTGGGTAAAAATTATTGATATTTAATTTATTTCTAAACGATCAGAAGGTAAATTGTATATATAAAAATATATATAAGTGTGAAAATACACAAGACATAAGAGAGCTAATAAGAAATTTTCAGCGAAATTGCGTTTTTATTTTGCTGGGTTTTTATTTTTCTGTCAAAATGAACTTAAATACTTGGAGTAATACGCCAGTTGAAAGGAAACAATGAAGTGGAAGTCGGATAAGAGACCGACATGATTCGAAGAAAGTTCAAATGTCAAAGGATATTTAGGTTGTTCGGAATAAGTATGAGAATGGCAAGAAACAAACAAGAAAAATGGATTTTCGTGGAGAGTGAGACGCAAGTGGAAACCAATTTCGTCCTCACTGAAAACTTGTATCACGTCTCTTTGTTTGATCCAAGAATTTCACGAACGAATCGTCAACATTTCCACCGAACGGTAAAGACGAGATAATTAAGTGATCGAATTAACCCGACACAACAATTGCATCTAACTTTGTGTAAGTCAAATCGCAATCTTGACAAATTTGTTTGTTCTTATGCTGCACGATAAGAAAAAAACATGAGAACGTTTTTGACTTGTCTGATAAAGTTTATTTAAATTTATTTTTGTTCACTTAAATATTAAATCGTGTGACGTGTGCATGCATTTTTCAATGTTTGCAAAACAGTATGTAAACGCGTCTTTGTATAGTATGTTGTATACTGTCGTTGCGATTTATCTTTTCACAATTTCTTTAAAATGTATCGTTAACGTTGCATAAATATTTGTTGCCGTAAGGGTCGAGACGATGAAACCATAAATTATGGATACATAACCGCCAGCTTTCACGTGAAACATAAAATAGTGTTCGAGAATAATTGAAAATTCATGTTAAATAAACAAATTGTAAACAAACATCTCTTCTCGCATTACTGATCATAAATTTTCTTTATCAAATTTCTAATTTTTACAGATAATATACAAAAAATAGTTAACCTTATGATTAAATTTGTTCATTCAAATTAATTGATTATTAATACAAATAGTTTTTTTATTATTTTTTTATATAAAAAACGTTCTTGTGATAATCCGTGATTTCTAAAAATTGAGACAAATCAGCTGTTATTTTTTTCTCATCACGTACGCAAAAATTTGTCTCATTGTCAAGCTAGCTTTTGTTAGCAATAGAGGTCATGCTGTTCGCAACTTATGAAGGTTGATTGAGGTATAGTTAGGTTGCAGCCAGTATTCGCTGGGTTTGTTTAGCACAAAACAAAAGCCGTGCAACAGGCCTTTACCCCTTCTCAGGTCCTCGTGACTCGTACTCTCTTCTTCTCTTTTAGTTTCCTAGACAACAAGCTGCTTTTTTAGGGCATATTTTGGCATGGATAACGAAAATCACTGATGATGGTATCGCACGAATTTTAATCTTTTACATAGTCAATCTTTGTAGGAAATAAAGTAATTATTTATGCAAGTCTTTTTTTAAACTGTTTGAAAAAATTCTTAACATGATCAGCCTACAACTATCGAATCCTCGTTTTTTGACAGTCTTGTCTAGACATTCGTTTATCAAATTTTTCAATCAACGTTTTGAAGCAAACCAATTACGCAATTTTTATCTTTTCATCAAGAACATTTTTTCAATTCACATTCAATTAGAAATGCATTGAATTGCAAATGAATTATTTAATTTTAAGATTAAAATCAATTTAGGTGTGAATATGATGCTAAGTTTTTAACGTAAAAAATGATGAATCGCAAATACTGCAGCGTATCTGCAAAGTTTGAACTGTCGCTTACAAAATGTTGCTCGTACACGAGTTGCAGTCTGTGAATGGAACTTGTGTGTTTTCGATTCATTCTTTTTGTGTTCGTAGAGCGTCCCTCTTCACTCGTCGGGGTGAACGAATTCACCGAGGTCAACTCGGAAAACTTTCTGTTACGACGTAGATATACGAGTGGTTCTTTTTCATGGATACAAAAGTACGGACTCATTTTCTTGGCATACCATCAAATGAATCGATACTGTTCGGACAACTTTAAATTACTAATTGTGTTTGTTCTTAAATTCGGATACAGAATCATAGAATAAATAATTTCGTATACAGAATCACAGAATAAATAATTAAATCGTGTAACTCAAATACATATATAACGATCTGCAAAATTTTCTGTAAAATTATTTCAGGATCAGTTAACATTCACTGACATATATTTTAATTAGCTTGGTAACATTTACATTATTTTTTTATACCGAAAAAGTTAATGGTCGTTTTATTACTAAAAAGATGTGACAAAAAATGAGAAATGATTCAAACAATGATGGATTGGCGTGCGAGTAGAGAGAGAGCAACCACTTTCCTAACAGATCGTTAAAAGTTTTTCTGACAGTGTTTTTCCTTGAAAAATCCTTTTTGAAGAAGTTCAATGGTGAAGATAATTATAAAAAATTCAGTAAAACTGAAAAACGTGGCCAAGTATATGATAAAAACGTACGAATACCTTAAAAAGGTATAAAAGGTTATGATATCAAAACTATTTGTAGTGAAGTACGATTTCTATCATGCAGACCGAATTAAATGTACTAATACATATACGTTTATAGTAGATATGTAAAATTTAATTGTTGATTTAAGAAGCTAATTTCAGGTACTTGTCGACCCAATCCCGAAAAGTGTAAAAGTCCAAAATTTTCATGTATTGAATTTTTATAAATCATTGATTATATATGTCCACATTAATATATGTCTTTTCAATAGGACGATAAGAGCTATTTCCTGTCACGTGATGAAAAGACTGCTGTGACTCTGGCTTATATATTTGGCTAGAGACACTGCCGTGTCTCCTGATTTTTTGTATGTTATTGCTAAGTGCAATGAACGTAGAAATGGATACAAGAAAATAACTTCACTATTTTATTAATCTTTAAGGAAAGTCGGGCCCTATCTTGTAGACGCTGGTATTTGTTTTTCATGAGCATAGAATGATAAATATTTTGTACGTTAAATACTGAAAATAAAACATTAAAAAAAATGAAAATATGAAATACAACCATAATGAATTTTAAGAAAATTTCTCTAATGAATTTGAAACTCAAAGTGAATGAAAAAGTGAAATAAAGAGAAGAATCAAATTTTTTTTAGTGAAAGAGAAGTGGAAATACGAACAGAAAGAAAAAAATGTATGAAACAAAACTTAAAGAAGAATAGCTAGGCGGTGCAGACAGATTAAAATTTATATGCAAATCTGGATCAAGAAAAGTTTGGTAGAATAGAATTCAAACAATGATTCGCACATAATGAACGATCCAGGTTAACGAAGCTCGTATTCAAAGAATCATGATGGTCTTCTTTTATCAATCGAACAAAACACAATAACCTAATCGCAACTGTTATGCTCAATTTTTAGTAATAAAATAAAATAATTATTTTCGTCTTCTAGATGTATACCAATAGTCTGATATGATAATATAATAACAGTGAGGTATATTAAAATGAATTTTCTTGAACATTCATGGAAATATCTTTTCTGAAAGAAAATATGTTTATCGACCTGAAAGCAATCTCGGTCTTGGGCATTAGAAACAAAATTCTAGATCAAGTGTGGAGGCAAGCCAAAGTAATTTTCTGAAGCAAATGAAATGCCTAAAAATTGTAGCATTTCTGAAATGGTATACTGAAGGATTCTCGTCGTTAAAGCGGTTACTTCAATTGCAGAATTTGTCTCACAAATTAAAGCTTAATTGCTGCAAAAATCTGCAAATATTAAGAAACTTATATCTTACGGCAGGTTTTTCTGAAATTTTGTTTATACTTGAAAGAATAATCTGATTTAACGTGAAAAGTTGGACAGGAATACAAAAATTAAAGCTTTTGATAAAAACTTTTGAAATTTGAAAATTTTCACATAGCTTTCGAAAATTGAAAACTTTTTTCTGAAACTAATTTTTTGAACCTATTAAGCCCTGAATTCCATAATCATTAATCCTTAAAAGCCATAATTTCAGATCTGATTTTTTGCAATGATATGACTTGAAATTTTCATCCTATTTGAAATTAAAAACGGTTAAAAGCACAGATGTATCATGGCAGAGTGCATTTACATTCAAATGACGATACAATGACCCCAAAGATGATATCGAATTCTCGATTACTATCAGCTTAATTTCATCAGAACATCGACTTCGCTTAAATGATTACCGACGCCGTCGACGTCGTCAGCTAGAAGTTATGGGTGTATGGTTAGTGGAAATTTCGCAGCCTAGTACATTAACACAAAACCAGTAGCTTCTATTCGTCATTTGTTGCAACACTAGATATTAGTATAGTGACAATTCGTAACGGGATCGTTACGAATTGTAATTGTCGGCTAACATGCACGATACCAAAATGTCTAACGACCTGAAGTTATAACAGTTTAGAAGCTCTTTACGTGGAATTATTGTTAATTACATCAAGAGCAAAACTGATCAAAGTGTCAAAAAGATTATTTTTAAGTCTATCATATATTTTGAATCTGTAGAATTTTCAATAACAATTCAATAATAAATGCCATCAGATTTTATAAAAACAGAAATAAACTACGAAAAATAAATCTTAGGTTTAAAAAGAAAACCAAAGTTTACTATAATCAGAGTTACTATAATACTACAAAACGGAGTATTCGAAGAGAATATCTTAGTTAAAAAATTTGTTTCATATCACATAATGATCATTCAATGTATTTTCGATACTTGAGAAAATAACGATTTACGAAAATCGTACGTTCATAATAAGGCCAATAAAATTATATTATAAAATAAATCACAATATAAATGGTAAATTACAGGTACTCACTCTTGCTTTCGGTGTCTGCTTAAGTCCAATAGCTGGTTGACTTCTGTTGCTCTGAAAATGAAGACAAAAACATGGTAAAGAAAATGGATTTATAGAAATTAATTGAAAAGTAACTAAAAAGAATTTCATCATAATCAAGTATTCATTTGAAATAAATACTGATGATGTGTTTTATAAATGTAATGATAATGAATGAAGGTTCGGGCCTTTTAAGTTTTCAAAAATTTAATTATTTAGTTTAATTCTTAGTTTAATCTATACTTTTCAATTACATTTACAAATTATTGGCAGTGCATATTGATTAGAATTTATGACAAAATTTTGCAAAATTTTATAATTTTCTTGCACAAGCAGGTACTTCAGAACTTTGCTGCAAACTTCATCGATACTTGATGCAAAGCAAATTGTACTCATAAATTATCTATTGATTGAGAAGGTGCATACAGCATAAATTCTATCGACATAGATGAAATGCTAAGCAAAACTAGACACAAATGATCATTCCACTTCGTGTACTCTTATGTGTATGTACGGTATTGAAGCAAACGTCAGTGGCAATGTTTTTTTAATTTAAATTTGTCACACAAACGTGCCTCGGATTTCAGAGAGCATAGATAGCAACCGATTAAAACACAGCTGTTGACACTTCATTTTAATAAATACAGTTTTATAACTTTTATAATCTTTTTCTTTCGTATTCACGATGCTTGATTTTCATTTCAAAATTTTATGCAATATCAACAATTTATTGATGACAATCCAGTTTTCGAAACGTCGGTTACAGCGAATCGTGCAATCAAACTATACATTTCTTCAGCGATTCCAATTCGTATTAGTTAGTGTTAAGTTATTTGATTTATTTTTTTCAACGTTTATATTTCCAATATACAATTAAAATAAACGCTAAAAACTAAAACACTTGTTCTGTGATGGATACGAAAGCGCACTACTATTTACAAAAACCTTTGCATTATTTGAATTGCAAAGTTTAGAAGCATTAAAAGTTCCAATTAACAGAAGTCATAATTAAATCCATCGTAAAAAGAACCGCAAGAAAGAAATAACTTTATACTTCTACTAAAATGT
Organism: Trissolcus japonicus; assembly: GCA_030522925.1. Lineage (NCBI taxonomy): Eukaryota > Metazoa > Arthropoda > Insecta > Hymenoptera > Scelionidae > Trissolcus > Trissolcus japonicus. The sequence continues at coordinate 116,891 of JAPYZS010000529.1, forward strand.
GTTACTCGTTTCGTGCAGTTATTTCATTGTCGACATTGTCGTTTTCGTGCATATGAGAAAGAATTGTGCAAGCTCATATTTAATTCACACTATATAGCACTCATTCATAACAGGCATTGTTAAATTTACTAGGATCATCAACTTAAACATGTAGTCGCATGAACTGTGCGTATGCATTAAATACTAGAATATTGAAGTTGTGAAAACAATTTATTGCTCTATATTTTTGAACTTATTTAATATTCAGAGTGATTTTGTACGTATCATTTTGCTAGAATATTTCACAAATTTTATAGAACCTCCACATTGGTTTTTTACTTTGTTCTGTAATGAGTAGCACTAACATTTAACAAGAATAAGACGAAATAAAATGTGGCACTTGTACAAATAAAATAGGTACAGTAAAATTTTTACATGCGATTTGTACATTTCGTCTAATAAAAAATCATTCCTGTTACATAAAAATACCTACACATACAGTTTCAATGTTGCACGATATAACAAAAACATCCAATTTTTAGAAACAAACCTCCGACTCTGGCGAATGAATGATGAGAGATGTCCTAGGTGGTTTTTCGGGTGGAATCTTTTTTAAAGTTCCAGTAAAGTTTGAGCCAACGGAGGAAGAGTGCGCAGATGTATTTGTTACATTGTTCAAGTTATCGGCTGAGAATTGTGATCGATGGTAGTGAGGAAAAGGACTACGTGCAACCTCAGCCCGATCTATTGGAGGTAACACGGAAAGAGGCAATTGGGATATATTAGGTATTCCATTGCCTAACTCTTGTAATCGAGGGGACAACTTTTCAGAAGTCGTTTGTGGAAGCACAGTAGTTAACAAGCTCTGATGATGTTGACAATGGCTGATCATTTTGTCAGATTCCGGGTTAGTGAGAAATTGGTGGTTGTCCTTAGGACTAGCTTGACTTTTGTATCTAGCTTGTAAATCGTTCTGTTGATACGCTGCAACCTTGTCTAGAATTTGATTTTGATTTTGAAGACATTGCAGCTTTGCCTGAAGATCACTTTGTTGGCGTTCACATTCAGTAAGCTTTTCAGAAAGAATATCTAAACATTGTTGATTTTGAATCTGTTGTTCTTTGGTTTTTTCAATTAAAGAAGTTCCTTCATGCGATGAAAGATTTTCCGATTGGCTTTTACTATGAGTCAGTAGACTAGGTGCGGGGTTCTGACTCTTACGATGACTATGAATGATGTGATCAATTTGCTCCACTGGTTTGTCGTTAAAATCAGTGATAACAGTCAATGATTGTTTAGTGTTAATCTTAGCGTCACTTGTGGTCGAATATTGGTTACATATATTCGGACTAGCTCGTTGAGATGCGGGTAGACCAACGTTAGGTCCCAGATTTATAACGGACCCATGCAGAGACTGCTCATCGAATTCTTTTTTGCTAAACTCTACATGTTTAGTCAAGTCAGCGCTGACGTGACGCAAATGTCTACGCTGCTCCATGATTGTATTTTGATTGATGTTTGAAATTGGCTGAAATGCTGACTGAGATAAACGAGCTTCTTTGCGTTCTTCCGTTGATTGTAATCTACGTTCTTCTGAATGGTTCCTAGAGCGAGGACTTGTGATAAATAATTGACCAGGAGTCCCAATTTTTTCAAACTCTTGTCTTTGTTTTTGCTCTGCCCACATAGCTAGTTCTTGACGTGTTTTTTCAAAATTTTGATTTACAAATGGCGAACTATTGTTTTTACTTCTATCAGTAGAAGAGTCTCTACTAGATACGAAGGGCATCGGAGATCGTCTTACTTCATCAAATCGCTTACCATCGAAAATCATGGGCGATTGTCTCTGTTCTTCAAAATAATCTGATCGCCGTGTTTCTTGAGACTTGTTAAGTCTTTGATTAGGACTTATGTTACTGCCTAAGTTATTTAAAGTTTTCCTATTTTCTTGTCTCATATCAAATGCCATAGGCGATGCTCTTAATGCTAAATCTGGCAATTTTTGATCGTTAGGAAAGCTTTGATTACCTTCAAGTCTCTTTGTGTCTGTGGCTGAAGTTATTTTTCTTTCTGTTATCATTTCTTGATTACTATCATTAGCTATTAAGTATGTGATATCATTACGTCGTTTTAGAGTTCCACCAACATTAATTGAAAGGAGTTTGTCATGATCAGACCTCAAAACGTACATCTCATTATCAGACGACAGTGAATCTGATTTATCTTTTGAAACCATAGAGTTGGTGTTAGTATCAACATATAAACCGTCCTGACGAGTGCGTGGATTTTGTTCAATTTGTGTCAAGTATCTTTTTTCTACCCCATCAGTATTCACATGCGAAGAATCAGTTGGTAATCCTGATATAATATTACTCGTATTTTGTTTGTTATTATCAGAGCATACTGTCTTGCACAATCCAGATTCGTGAGTTATTTTAGAATTTATTCTAGGTGGCACCATTGGTTTTGGACCTCGGCATATTCTTTCTGTTCCTGGAATAGATATTCCATGATTAACGTTCTGAGAAATTGGTTGTATAATCGGCTGTGTTTGGTACTGAGTTATTTCTTGAGGAAATCTTTGAGTGTTTGGTGACTGCTGACCAAACGGCTGTGGACTGTAGATTGTTGTATGCGAATTGTATGGCGCAGAATTTATGACCGTCTGAGGGTATTGACTATAAGGATACTGTGCATAGGTTTGCCCAGGAGGCAGCACAACTCCGGCATAATAGGGCGGTTGTGGGCTCGTTGACTGGGACGGGATCGGCGTTTGTTGAATAGTGACATACTGACCTTGATTCGAAAAACCGGAACCCGGGGGGTTGCTGCCGGCAGAGCCATACAGACTGCCCTCACGAAAAGTCACATCTCTTGTTACATATCCCCCTATGTCTGAAAACTGGCTTTGGGATGGGTATATCTGTGATCGCATTTCATACTGGCTTCTGATCTGTGAATATTGAGAGTTGGTCGATGGATAATCCGAAACGAATTGCGGTTGAACGTGAATAGGAACTGTCTGGGAGCCTCCTTGAGGCAAAAACTGGACCCTTTCAGTCCCAGGTAGTGGCTTATCTTGATACTTGGGCGGTGGTACCTGACTTAACATCGTGTGCCTATCTTCTGATTGCCCGATGAGTGATTGTCTTTTTAAATAAGAACCAGTTTGTCCGTCATGTGAAGTATCCAGTATTGGAACTTGTATATTGATCAAAGGTGGTGGCGCAATTAGTTGTACGTTCAGTTCATGGTCGTTGGACCACTTCTCAAAACCAACTGATGTGTCTGATTTTGCATTATCCAACGAAGTGTTGTTATTTGGACGTCCGTTCTGACAGGCAGGTTGAACGTGATCATTGTCTATCGATTCTTTGTCTTGATTTTGGGCCCCGTTTAATCCTCCGGATCGGGATTGCGACATTGTGGCTACCGGCCTACCGCCGATATAGCCAAGGATTCGCCCCAACCCACACACTGTGGCGATTTTGAGGCACTTTTGGGGAATTCACTAATGCTCGGTTATTTTCTACCGAGACACCGTGTCTGCACACACGGTATATTTAAATTGTGTAACATAAATATACTAATTTTATCACAACCAAAAAATGATTCAATTGTACAGCCGATGTCGATTCAAATTCTCATTCTTTTGATCAGCACTTCTATTTAGTTAATAATGTTTACTTTTTCATAAGCACGTGCCTGCTCGTCAATTGACATAGTTCATTTAGTGTCTAGTTATCAATCATTATTGACAGTCAATTATACTTGCACAGTCATTTATAAATCATCAAATGTTGTTTCTTACTTATGTGACTTCTGATTACACTTCTTTGTATTTTACTGTTTTTATATTACATAGGCTTCAATAACTAACATTGAGCGTGATTGAAATATACAAAGCAACTGTGATGAGTTGCATTTTTTTAATTTTTCATCTTTAGCAACATGATGAATTGGTAGGATTTTTCGGTTGATAGTAGAAAAATTATTCTGGATCTCCTCAAATTATCTACTTTGTATTATTAAAAAATTATTAAACACGCTTAAGTAGAGTATTCAATTATGTTGTTCCACGTAGATCCATAATTATGATGAGATCTGTAAACAAAAAGTTTATACAGAACCAATCAATAAAAGTAGGTGAAATTTAACATATTTTCAAACATCTCGTTATTATTTCGACTCTTCTGCTCGTTCAAAAAATTCCCCTACACTCCTATAAATACAAATTCTTTGCCAGAACATGAAGAACATCTGACAAAGTAATTTATTATCTTCTCATGTTAAACTGTATTATTTTTTTTCTTCAATACAAAACACGATACAAAATGCGAGAGCTATTACAAAATCGGAGTTTATACGTGATAAAATCTTCATTGACCTTAGTTGATGGATTAAGTAAAATAAGTGAAGTTTTCGATTTGAGCTTTTTGCGATTTTTGCTTTCGAGCGATTTTCAAGGTTCCATTGACGATGATGTTAAATGAATACAGATTAAGATATTGTAAAATAAGATTTTTAAAATGAAATTTGGAATCGAGTGATTAAATTTATTGTTATGATAGATTATATAGACTCTTGTTTGCTTGCGTTTTACTGGTCCATGAATAAATTCATATCAACCAGGTTTTTATTTTTCATTTATAGATTTCGATATAAATTGTTTTAGTAAACGTCGTGTTTTTATAGAAATCAATGATATAAACTTTCATACCATGTACAGAATGATTCTATTAATAGTACGACCATTTTCTATAACAACTTTTACCTTGTCTTTGACGTTGTCAAAATCATATTAATAATTATGCGATTTCAATTAATATGCATTTGAAGAAATTTTAAGGATACATTTTTCTGTTAGATGTGTGAGCCGAAATTCAGTTTTACTTAAGAGACTCTGTCTGAATCCAGAGTCTTGTTTTTTGTTCAGAACAATTCGCCCTCGTTTTCTGTAACATCATCAAAATAAATTGAAGTAATAATACCTAAGGTTATTCCTTTTATTGCCGTCTTTAATTCCATTTCATCTGTCCATATTAAACTGTTATATATCCGATCGATTACGGAACGTTCTTCCAGTTTATAACCCGCACAATTAGCGTTTTATTCCTAGTTGAACTTTATCATTAGTTACATAGCATCAAATTGTCTTTAATGGTCAATTAAATTCATAATTGTTCATATGTTTTGTACCATAATTATGAAACCATGATATAATTATAAATAAACTTTGAATCAGTATTGAGATTCGATGCTCTCTATATCACAGCAAAAATAATGTTCTAAATGAAACGTTTTTGTAGTCACTTTTTAAACATTTCAAAATTTCATCTTATCTCATTAGTATTGTGAACATTTTGGAATATTCAAAAAGTGATTACAAAAACGTTTCATATAAAACATTATTTCTTGCAATGATATTATTCGCCACATATCTTTTACTTTATACCGTCCGCAGCTAATCCTATGTTTTTGTTGTTGTTTTTGCTGTCCCCACAAATCATGGCATTAGCTTAAATTTATTAGTTGAAGACTATTAAAATGTTTTTAAACCCAAATTACATCGACGTAAACCGGATGGAAATGCTATTTCAATTTATTCTTTTCAAGACATTTTCTCAATTGAGTATGAATATTTCACGCTCAATACAAGGAAGATAAATTTGCTTTTTACATTAATTTCTTAAATTTCAGTTAAATTTCATCTCTTCATCAATCTCTTCATCTCTTCATTTAATCTGGTAACACATAGCTACGAAGATAAAATATGTTCTCTAAATTTGAATCAGCGGATTTCACTGAGTTTCAGCGACTATTTGCTGAAATTTAGTGAATAATCGCTAAAACTCGGTGAAAGTCCGCTGATTCATTTTATTCATATTTAGAGAGTGACAAGTTTCGATAAAACTTTTTTCTTAAATTTTATATAAAATCATTCTTTTCAATTTTATGCAGAAAAAGTCGCATGACGAACTAAACGTACAAGAAAGAAGAAGAAAAAAATGAGACAAGAATTAATAAAAAGCAAGTAAAGTGATTGGCTCGAAAGAGAATGAAAGTTAAGATTCAAAGCTAGCGCAGAGGCGAGTTAAAGCGCCGGGCATCATGGAGGTCTTGCTTGCGTGAGACTCATTTTGTTTTTCTGTTGATGCACAAAACTATCCGCAGTCTCATTCCGATGTAATATCTGTTTTCTTGTGAAGATACAAGAAGATCGTGAACATTCTGTACAGGAATGAAAAATTTCCTTTTATTCCAGAAGTACCCATGTAGAGGAAAAGGCTTGAAAATACACTCATAAATATGATAAAAAGGGGCGCAATCAACGAGAGATCACTACGACCAGTTTTTCTTTCAAGCTACTATACGGATCAGAAGTAACTCCTGTTTCACTTAACATAAATTAACTTCCATATTTATAATTTAAGAGCTTGTTAAACATTTCATTTTTTAAGAAAATAATTTCTTTTTAATTTTAACTTCTACATCAAACAATTTTAACGGTAAAATTTAATAAAATTCAGATTGTCAAATAAAATTTATACACAGCACTTTTAGTTATGAATACTGTTTCTATTCAATTAATTAGCTTGAGATTCATGTGGAAGTTGTTTGTTGACTGGAATTCGAGTTAAATTGTATAACATTGTGTAAGTCTACGACAGTTGAAATTCCTAATTTTATTACTGTAATTATCACATAAAATCAACGTTGAAATTTCAAAATGTTATCGGGTAGAAAATATTCTGAAGAAGCTTTAATCAATTATTATTACTAACACGTAATATCTTATTACAATTCAAGTGGCATTGTTAGCTATTATTTTAAATTATGTTGAAATGATACAGGGATATCAATTGAATATTAATCGATATATCGATTAAAACCATCAGCATTAATTGTATGGCTTAGACAATTAATATTAATCTCTTAAGTTCTAAAATTGACTGTTTGGTTCTAGAAACGTATTTTCTACAAAGAACTTATTTTCTTTCTAATAAAATGAAATTTATCTAACCAAAGATAAGTTAAAATGAAATAAATTATCAAGAAAAAATCAATGAAGGCGTAAGAAAAACGTTGCAAATATTTCTACCACGATTTATAATGTTCGATGAGCTAGTAATATAATACTGCGATGCTTTCAATGGAATGTTACAAAATATAAGGAAAAATTGATTATTTTATATTCATTTAATTAATTTTTTATCAAGATGATAAAAACAATATATAAACTTTTATCAATGTATAAAAAAACCATAACAAATAATTGAAATTAGCGCTCTTCATTGAAGAATTCATAAGATCACGAATAAACCGATTCAATGCTTGACGTCAAACTCAATAAATTATCAGCAACTGTAACTAATTCGGTCGTAATTTTGTTCCAAATTAAATACATGGCAGTTCTATATAAATATTGGAAGTACGTATACAAATCGCTTGCAACAGCAGCATTTTGCAACGTTAATTGAATCTGCAAATTATCAGTAGTGAAACTCGTGCAATAGTCAGACGTGTTCGTATGCTTCTTAAGCGACATTAAATCATGGTACGAACTTGCAGGCTTCACATGTCAGCTTGTCTAAATTCCAATTTTTCATTTCTTGTAAAGTGTGTTTTTAATCCGTGTACACAAAAACAAATAATGTATCAAATTTAGGATTATGATCCTTGTCGAACCTAAAATTTTAATAGATGCCGTGTACTTTTAAAAAGGTATTCCACATAATCCGCGTTTTACTTTAATTTTAATTTTAAAATCATTGCATAATGAAATTTCTACTAAAAAACAAACAGAAATTACTGAATTTATGATATGAAAAAAAACTGATAAAATTTAATATACAACAAATTAATGAAACATAAATACTTGCCTAATAAAGTTGTACTTATTATAAACTATGTTATAAAGAAACTTCAATGTGTATCTTGTTAGTGCATCAAGCATTCAATGTAAACACAAACTTTTATTCGGTAGATTCGCAAAAAAGTCACGTGACGAGCAACGTTTAGGAAACTCATACATAATCAGCACTGGGCAAAACATAAAAGTCTACGCCGAGGGCGTGAATTAAGAAAAGTGTTTCAATTAAAATTTGCTCGTTCCTTTGAAATGCTCAGGGCAAACAATACTGCTACAGAATTGAAACGACCAACAAATAATTAAGTCGAGCTTGTCCGCTAATTCTTGCATGCCTCCGGCTTGTTAGAGAAAAATTTGTATGCTTATCTTATGTTCTATCCAAAGATTAGGGTTTAGCTTTTTAGTTTTAAGAAGAAGTGTTAGTGAAAAGACGCGCGCGACGAAGTGGAATTGAGAAACTGAAAACACTGAATACTCATTTACGTGTAGCTTGAAAAGAAAGGCAAACATTTGCTCAAAATGATTTGGTTTTGCGACCTAAATAAAAGATGAAGGTTCAGGCCTGGTGAATCCCTACCGTCTGCCGTAGAGCCACGCCCACTTTTTTCTTAGCAGCGTTTTGGCAAACAAACCAGGTGCGTTTTCTTTGAATAAATCCAAGAACGTTTATAGCAATTGAAGTCAACTTTTTTTAAATAAAATAATTTGTCGTGAACTAAATAAACAAATAAACAAGGCTGTCGTACAGCTGTCAAATAATAAGATGTAATATTAAAAGTTTCCTTTTTGATGAAAAGGAGTGACGATGAAAATCAAACTAAAAAACTACGATTACTGTAAAATAATTTATATAATTTTTTGGTACGTAAAAGAAGTAAGAAATAAAAAAATTCTCTCAGAATGAAAACGAATAATTTTTTCTCGTTTAAAAGACAATTGAATGCAAATGAAAATTGTAAGTTGGACTTTTTCATTCTTTTCATGATTACAAAATCAAATTTCAAGCCCTGATAAAATCAATTCACTTGCTTTCACAATCGGTACCCAATATTATCTGATCCTTTGTCAAGCAAAAACTTTATCTTTGTCTTTGTGACCCGCGATTAACCTGCGGATGTCTAAGCGCTTCTTTTCTTCGCTTAGATGCTGCTTTCTGGCACTATCGCCTTTTCGCCTTTAAACCCCGAATTTTACTAAATTTTGAACAATAATATTCTTCGCTGTTCTCTTTATCGTTTCTTTGAATATACAAAACATTTCGAACAAAACTGGTTTGAAAATTTCATTTCGGTATTCCTCCAGATTCAATCAGATTTTCCATTGAGAAGAGTAAATTATTCAAAAATAAATAAATATTATTTTCACACCTGCATGCTGACCTCATTTCATCTTCAAACTTTGCATTCAAGTCTGTTGCATATTTATGTGAATTTAAACCGAACTTCTGAAATCAAGATTATCAGCGAAATGTTTTGTTAAACAAAATACGACTAAGTTAGATTGATTTTCAATCTAACTTTCTCAAAAAATGATTTCCACAATTTCTCAATTAGTCTATGCACAACAGTGGATGTAATTTTGCAAAACTAACGGAGACAGATATCGACATGTTTTGTTATATATTCTGAGGGATAAAACGCCTTCTCATGTAACAGCTACTTTGCAAGCATGATAGATAAAGAAGAAACATCTATATATTATATTCATATTGCCTTTTTGGAGGTGGAAAAATATTTAAAATCTTGTACATGCTGCAATAGATTAACCTTGGCGACATTTCAAGGCACCGAGGTTAAAAGTTTTAGTTGCCCGACTTAGCAGTATGATTGATGTAATAATCGGCATATCACCAGAAGGTATAAAATTTGTAAACTTTTAATACGTCGTTGTAATTTTGCTCCTTACACGTTACTTGCAAACTGGAGCTATTAAATGCTTTTAAATGTCCACTATCTTATTTATATGACAGAACAATTGGATTTCAACATATTTGAATATTCAGATGGAGAAAAAGCAAACTAAACGCAAACTTCTGTTTACGTCTGATGAAGTTGCCGAATAAACAATGGATTGTCTTTTAAAGAAAAAGAAAGTTCATTACATTTGATTTAAGGGCCTCTTCGTTTCATTACCTGAGTGGTATCTCTATCAAAAAGTTTGTCACAGTGCAATTTATCGTACCTCCGCGGTAAACTTTTCTGCCTTTCAACGCACAACTTTTGCGTGAAAAAAATAAATCGTTAACTTTTTATAATCTTTATGTAAAAGGCTCCTAAATAGTTATATCTTGTAGATTTTGTCTACCTTTGAAAAAAATTGATTGAATGATGGAAAAAAGTTGAACAGTTAGATAAGTCGACTTAAAGGAAAGAAAAAAAATTGAACAAGAGAAAATCTGCAGAAGCTAAAAATAGCTTTCCACGGAACTATTTAACTAAAAGTAGCTCTTGCAAGAAAAATTGCATATCTTCAGAGACTAATTCGGCAGGAAGGATCATTTTTTGTGTATGTACGCTTTCTCCGATTTTTTTCAATTTTTGTGAAAAATTCTGATGCCACCAAAGAATATTCGGTTACACATGACGTGAAAATATTTTAAACAAACAAAAACCTCAGCGCTGATATCATATGTGACTTTATATAGGTATATGTGTTGAAATCAAAGTCATGACGTATTAAAAAATCATTAAACGTTGAATTTTACATGATTTAGTTACTCAGAGTAGCTGAGTAGTTTAAACACCATCAAAGTACTATAGTTTCATTTTAAAATTACGATCTACAAAATTTTCCCCTATTCAAAATTAATGATTTGGCTTCAAAAAGGTGAAAATGTTTTTTTGTGAGATGCATACAGGAGTTGTTTGTTTATAGTTATGAATGAAAACATGCGATCAATTTGAATCCGTTTTATCAGAAAACCGTTCGAATTCGCTTTAAAAATTCGATTTACGTGAACTCACTTGGACATTTTGTATTCAAATATTTTTCTTGTTAACATTTTTTCCCAGTTTTTTACAATGTGTGACAGAATATTTGTTGTCTTGATTTTTCTTCACTTTGGTAGATGACACGGGGATGACTTCTATTAACAAGTTATCCCAGTGTAGAAAAAGAACACATATAATAACAGAAACAAATCGCATCTTCATATACTGTGATTTTTAGGCATTTTATTTGGAAAGCAAGACATTAAAAACAATTCTCCGCAATACAGAAATCATTTAGTTTGTTAAAAAGTGATAGCATAACATCAAAAAGTAAATTGACTGCTGTAATTGAATGCGGAATAGGAATTTGTGATTACGAATTCGCAACAAAAATAAATCAGTGAAACCAATAATTCCAAACGACTTCATTATAGTTTTGTTATAGTTCATTATTATATAATTATAGTTTTCCGTTTTGTTTATCTTGTAAAAGCGTATACGTTTTTTTATTAATCAACATTTTTTACATGCCAAGCGAGCACCAAGATAATTTTTACTAAGGTATCTTACAAATGCAACCAATGTCTTCTACGTTTTGCTAAAAGTGAAATTGTTCATTTATTCAATAGAGAGTTCATAAATCGAAATGCTGAAAAAGACAGCATCTTCATGAGATGAACTATTATGCTTATCATTTTATTATTATTATCATCATTATTAGTATTATTATCATTATTTTATTATGATTATTGTACACTACAGAGAATAATGCCCGCGTGGCTTTGTTAACGATATAATAGAATACATACGTCAATGAACATTCACAGAACTCAATTAACAATAAGTTATATGTGATAATATACAAATAAAAATGTAAAAGAAACTTTTATCTTATCTCAAGTTTTGTATTGTTAATTTATCACATCGCAAGATTCCACCTGACGAATAACCGAAAATAATATAAAGACCGAGAAGATTTTCATTTTGCGAAAGAATAAACTCCTTTTTCTCACTGAATTCAACAACCCTGATGGCAAAGTTTCAAGTGAATTTTCTCATGTTCCGAAATGGAAATGTCTGCTGAAATTAAATGTATGTTGAGTGCAGAATTTTTAATTCAAAGTGACGTTCAAGAAGTTCCATTCGCCAAATGAAATAATGATATAATTCAATAAAAATTCATCAGAACATACTTTTAACAGATAAATTAGCATATTCCAACCGTCGCACAATAAAAAATCTGTTTGAAGTATTTTTTTTTTTTTTTTTTGATCATTTTTTAAAATATTGTTTCGTCTGGTAGAAGATCTCTTTAAATTAAAGGTGAATGCAATTTCAGGAAAAAAATGTGATTAATCCTCCATTATTATCGCTCTGCAATTGTATGACTTTGGTTAATCTCATATTATACTTTAAGGATCTCTTTTAATTTATAATTTAAAAATTAATTTTAACATTGATAATGATACACATACGACATATTTGCACTAATTCAATAACATTGTTACTGATTTTTGACGTCATAAAACATAAACAAGCGTTTTTTATTTTTGATGATCGTCAGAATGGGATTGTGATTGACATAATGGCAGTGCACTTTTCGATCCTTTTGTGATTCATCGCAAGCACAATCACTTTCATTTCGTGCTGAATAACTGCACCGATCTTGTCAACGCGGATCCCTTTTCTATAACCCTCGAATCACTCTGACCGATCTTTAGTATGAGCATCGCGTTGCTTTATATGAATCTCTTTATAAAGGGCGTGTGTTGCATACGCCAGGCGAATATATCTCGGCTCGCCAGAATAGCCGACGACACCCGGTACAAATTTATTCAGGGTGCGTATCGAGACAAGCGTCAAAAGCGTCGCGGTCTCGCTTTGTTATCGATGAATGCACCGCAATACGTGATAGAGAGAACGGACAAAATTTTACCATTCAAGAGATATTCCTTTCTCTTTCATCTTTCATCTTTCATCTCGGAAAACGGGAATAAGAATGAAAAAAACGTCAGGCTATATATTTTATATACGACTGTATGCAACCGTCTACTGTTTGACAAATTTGACCGCGTAAGAGTGTAAGTTAGGGATAAATCTTTATTATTCAAAACTGGACGCATGCATGGTCAAATAAAATATTTATAGACGGATGTAAAAGAATGATTATGCAAACTTTTTCGTGCGAAAATTGTTCATTAACCAGGAAAACTGTAATTGATTTTTTTATAATGTCTCTCTGATGCTGAGAATTATATTTTTTTGAATACAGTGAACAACTCAGGAGCTATGCTTTGACTTATCATTTTTGTTTCAAGATTTTCGATAAAAAATCAGACACTTATAAGTACACGCTTGAATCTTCATCGATCAAGTTTCAAAACTGGACATAAATTTTAAATGCATATTATAGCATAAATTATATATTAGAATAATCCTCCGTAATATTTTTGGTTGAAACCTTGAAAGTTTGACGATGAACGTGTACTAAATAATGGACAAGACTGTTTGATACATCAAGTGTATACAAAATGCAAAATATCAGACTAAAACTTGATTCTCAGACAGGAGATTAAAATGTGTCTGGCGAAGAAATGAAAAATGTGTGTTTACGGGGGTATTAGCAAATTTTCAAATTATGTGGCAATATTGCAGCTCTGTGTTGAGCCTGAGAGCAAACAAAGATTCACAATGTACGTGTGTCATTGCTCTCGCTCCTTGCAGAAGCGTAATTCATGCTCGCCACACTGAAGGTCGCTATGACATCCTGTGACATTCAGCGTAGAAACAACCTTTTATACGCCAACAGCAGGCGACGAACCAACGCAGATTATATTAATGTTCAGTCGGGCAACGACTCGACTAAATACATATGTAAATAATCATTTGTTTGTGCATTTCGCCAAATGATGACATTTAATTATAGGTTTGAGTGGCGTTCTTAAATTTGTTTGTTGTTAATCTGTTAAATTTTGTATATGAAATGCCTGTTATTTAGAGCTGAGAAATCTGTTTGAATTCGTAACAACGTTAATTTAAAATTGAATTAAACAATTTCTACACATATGAAAAACAATCAGATAGAAATAATCAAAAAAATGTTGATTTTCAAATTTCAATATTTCTCTTTATGTTTTTTATACATTCACTATATCTGTTGTTTGAAGAAAAATGACATTAGTCAGATGACGAGTTGACAAAAAAAAATAATTCTTCACTTAAAATCCAAGTTCAGGATGTCATCAAAAGTTTGATGTAACAATAATTTTATTTGTCTTGTTTAAACATGTTGTTTTGATAAAAATATAAATTGCGACGCAACACGCAGTCTGTTTTTAGTTTTAAATAGAAAACAATATCTCTAGTTCACCACTTTCAAGCTCACGCAAGGCAGAAACTTTTTTACGCTACAACTTATTCCTGCGGCCACGCGATGTATTAATTTGAAATTGCACTACTTCAGAACGTTGATTTAAAGCGATTCAGTCTTTGATCTGAAAATGAATTTTTGCCACAAAACAAGCTACGCAATGACGCACGAGAATTGAAAACCGGAGTTGGCAAATATTTTTGCAAAGAAAGTGTAAAATAAAAACAACACAGTTAGTTAAACAACACAGAAATTCAATACAGAAGATAAAAGCGCACTGCCGGGGAAAATCTTGATTGAAACTCTCCGCAATTACTTTCTCCATTAAGAAAACTTGCGAACGCAGACGGGTATTTGACCTGAAACCGAATCCGCAATTAAAGCGCTTTAATTAACAATAAAATTCTAATATTTACGGCCCGGGCGTACCGAAAGTTTCACGAACCGTAAGATCGGAGGCGTTAATAAGAATTCATTTACATGATGACAAAAACTCTCATAGTTCTCTATGAAGTTCATAGAAGTTAAAACGAAAGTTCGTCCGAATCGATCGAATTCACAGTTTCTGGTCGGTCCCGCGTACTGTTCATAATTTCACGAGGTTCTGATCGTTGCGAAGCGAATCATTACTAAGTGGTGTTGCAAAAACTCAGTCCGAGAAACAAATTATAGAAGAAAACTTGCCGATTGTTTTTGAGCGTCAAGCAATTCACTATTTGTTTTCGAACTTTGTGGACTCTCTGCCGTTATCATACCGTATGTTTCGGAGAAGTTCCAGGAGGGCATTCCAAAAGATAATAAACAATAAAGTTGTACGTGTTATCATGTGCCTCCAACTCATATTTTTCAAAACGATTTTCTAATATATAATCACAGCACGACATAGAAAACTAAAAAGAAAAAAATATTAGTTGAAAAAAAAACGATGGAATTAAATTTTCCTCAACGTTCTGTAGTTATACAAATGGCGGGGATATTGATTGATATTTAGTTCAACTCTATCGCATTTCCAACAGGAAAATACAGCAGAATCAGAACGTCAATGATAGCGTGTGCAGCAGGGATTGACAAATATACTGACGTTAGACAAAATTGTTATATTACAGTGATAAGAAATGTAGTTGTGTCAGTGGAAGAAATATTTGTGTCATTGAACAGTGATGTTTTGCATTTTCAAACGACTCGTTACAATCATTATAATTATACATTATATTTGTAGAATTAAAATTAAATGGTAATTACTTTTCTTCTATTTTTGTTGTCAAATGTAGATCTCGATGATTAATCACCGCAGCGAAACACGAATTTCAAATTATATTCTTGAATTAACTAGAAGACACAAGATGCAAAACGCGAATTTCGCGAGATAACGCTGAAACTAAATGATCTTATCAATCTCTCATAATGCATTTAAGTTTGTAGCAAGTTTTGATGTGAATGTAAATTTCGGTTCATTGAATCAGATTCAAAAAAGAGTCATTCACAGATGTACTTTTAAAAAGATTAGTCTATAATGTTTTCGAGAAACAAAAACAAACGTTAGGAATACTATTATAATAACGTCGTAATATACAGATATTCTAAACGCTTCGCGTGTGACTTTAATATTTATTTTAAAATCATTTCATCTCAAAAATTATTTTAACAATATCAAACAACAATAAATATATCTATTGAATAAGACTATTTCGTCGAATGTTTCAATGCATACGAAATCACTTCTGAGGAAACCAATCACAAACGAAAAACGTTCGACAAAAATAAATAAATTCATATTGACTTGTTCCATACGTTTTGTTATCAACAAAACAAATAATAATTGAAAAATCGTGATGAATCTTTTTTTATTAAAACACGAAAATGGATTTATACATTGAAAATAAAATGATTGAGTAGTGACGTCGTTTTAAACACATACAAAAGACCCGGTTAAGAGATCCAATAAGTGGAATTGATTCTGGCAAAAATGAAGCTTTATAGTCTATTTGTATTGAAACAAAAAAGAAAAAAACAAATAGTGTTCGGTTATTAATATTTGTTCCGCTAAAACTAGCGGTGAATATTCCTAAAATATTTTACAGACAGATTTTTGTTTTGATTATAACATATATTTTTTTATAAAATTTGTATGATAGTTCATGTCCCACGCTCTTCAATACACTCTTGCGAAGCAAAGATATCTGTTGAGATTGGATTTGAAAAAAATTATTTGGAACATAAAATTGTTTTGGAATGAGATGCGAAAAGGAGCTAATTTGAATCAAATTGAAACGTTCTCAAAGGGTAGATGTAAAGCTGAGAAACGCCAGGATTATTCCCCATTCCTGCAACATGGTAATGGAGTCTCTAGGCTTTAGGTGAAATGTTAGAACTGGTTAGAACGTTGCCATGAAACCACTGTACGATCTTCGCGATGTATAGCCGTTTCCATTGCACGTGTGTGTATCCATTGTGCAGATCGCGTTCATCACGCGCATTCCATGCCGCGGTACATTGCGTCTATATGCTTAATCATAAATTTTCAGCTCCATGACAATACACACTATACTGACGATTATTCAGAAATAGAGCTCCAATCCATTTGCCTGAATTTGTCATTCATTTTCTCCCGGAGGATTAGTTTAAACGTGCCAACGTGCCAGATATATGTATTAATACATTCATCTTGTCATAAAGTTTGTTTAATGCACAATTAAATTAAAAATTGAAATCCCGAATTAAAGAAAACAAAATTGAAAAAATAACGTGATAAAAAATGCATCTCTGATAAAATTCTATTTTTCGTGGGTACCACTATATTGTGTACGCTAATTTTTGTTTGGACTTTGTCATTACTTTAATTATTTAAACTTAGTGAAATACGGGTTAATAATTCTATGATATTTTTTATATGACTTCAATGAACGTCACAACAACTTGGAATTACCATGTTCATGATGTAATGAAGTAATCTAACTTCTGCTCGCATGATATTGATGCATTCGTTACACAGAATATAACTTTGCAAATTATATTGTTAGAAATTGTATATATTCCCATCGGATGATCACACGTCTGTTCCATTTTTTTTAATAATTTTTGTTTGTAATATTTCACACGTGAAAAAGTGAAAACAATTTTTTTCCAATTTTGACACTATTCGATCATTCGAGCAATTTTGGAATAATTCCAAATACTTTGATTAAAAACTATCCGTTGGAAAAAAAAATTCGTCACGTCCGCATGGTCGAAATGTGAGCAGTTGTCAAATCAATATAGATGAACCGTTTACTTCTTTTTCATCGATAATCGAAAAATATTCGAATAGAACTTTTATAACTCAACCTATATGATGCTTTACAATTTCTATACAAGGTGCATAACCATAAACCAATGAAACTTCAATTAGGCATTTGTTATAAATGTTGAATGAAAACTCGACCGGTAACCAGTGGTGTCTGAACGCTGAAACTATTAAAGTTTATGCCTTTATATGTTCATGATAAACGATAACTTTGTTTAATGCGAGCAGATTTAATAAAAGATTCAATTTAATTAAAAGTTTTGGTTAATGTCAAAGATTTAAATCAAAAGAAACTATATTTGACAAATGACGTGAGCACAGATCGTTGTACAAAAACAATGAATTTTTTAATAAAATCTTTTGCAAATTTCCAATTGGTTAGAACAAATTTGAAGTGTGCAATGTTCTAGTAAACAATCCCACATGGACAAAAATATAAGTCACAATATACTCTGATCCAAATAAAAAACGCAACACTTTCCATAAAAATTTCATATAAAGTGTTGCGTTTTTTATTTGGACCCGTATATATGGAATTTATATTCTTTATTACAGTTTATATATTTTGTTATATAACATTTATATAAATGTTATATAAAATCTTGCCGCCTTATATTCGAAATATAAATGAAAAATCCTCGAGATATATAATAATATAATCAATTGAAGCATCAGATGCAATAACCAGACTTGCGCTCGGAGGCCTTGATTTAAAAATGAAAAAGTATCGAGAAAATTTTGGATTTCAATGTATTTTAAGTGGCAAAGTTGTTCTTTAGATCATAATAAACAACTTTACCACTTAAAGTATATTGAAATCCAAAATTTTCTCGATACTTTTTCATTTTGAAAACATAACCTCCGAGCGCAAGTCTGGTTATTGCATCCGACGCTTCA